>KV744834.1:0-144982 GCA_001692735.1 Lepidopterella palustris CBS 459.81 | reverse complement strand
AGGAAGAGTAGCGTAGGGTTTAGAAAGGGTAGAGTACATAGAAATTGTTGGTGAGGCCGTGATTTGTAGTCGTGCAATCATTTCAATTTTCGTTGGCATTAGTTCATAGAGAGATCTTATGCTGAATTAAGAACTACGAACAGCACTCACCTATCGGGTGCAGGAAAGCTTCGTGACCATAGCTGGGTGCCATTTAAGGGTGCTCGAGTGACCGACCTATCCTAGCCCTGTTCTCCCAGGTCATCATCATCATCATCGAAGATCCCAACAGCTTTGAAACGTGATCCAAGAATGCTCTCAGTCTCCCTCGGCATTGTAAGGAGCTCAGGTAAGCTCACGACTCCGTATGATATACAACGGAAGAGCTTCTTAAGTTTAATGGCCCTGCATTCCTCAACATCAAAGGTCCTTCACGTCGAGGAAACCGTGATGTTCGTGAGAGGGTTTCAACATGCTGCTTGGACCGACGAATCCAGCCAGTGTATGAAGAATATGTGTTCCAATAATTTCAGTTGTAGCGCAATAGCGATAAAAACTGAGATAAATTCCAATTTGAGAGTCGACTGTTGACTTCAAAGGTAGTATATTGGAAAACAAGATTATCAAACTCCCACCCCGGTCCCCACTCCCGCTCAATCCAAGACGTTCCCACCTTTCCTAATGCCTGGTCTTCCTCAAACGAGGCATGGTGAAATGGCAGGGAGGGAAAATTACGTGCAATAGTAAATGTATTGGTACTTCCACCAGCCACACTCGAAGAGCACGCGGATGCGGTCTTTGAAGACGTTGTGGCTCTGGAAATTATTTTTCACCGTGCTGACCTGCGTGAAGGGGTCTTGGCTCTGGGCGTCCGCTTCGATAGTGCACTGGAGGTGGTTACGGTTTTGGAATACGCCTGTCGAACAAAGGTTAATGTTAGTATGCTGCTTTGGGGGGTCTAGAAAGGTCGGGAGAAGGGGAGTCCGTGATCAGGTTCACCGCTTATGAGTTGGCCTTCCCGATTGACCGTGTCATTAGTGGAATTGCCATTATAAGCGTGGGGCAACTGTCCACCATTGCCACCCATATGTTGGTACCATGCGAGACCTCTCTTCTAGTTGTTATTGCTATCGGTCGCTTTGAGCATGTACAGCCTATTGGGAGTGGTTGGTGATAATTTGGAATAGTGGAGGGATCCTATGCCAACTGGCCTTGTATGTTGCCAGCCGGGTCGTAATTCCCGACAACATACATGCTACCGCTGGCAGCTTGGGCACTGCCGATATCGAGCCTGGTGGTATTGGGCTAGATCATCTCCAGTGGTCGCCAGCTGCATGCGGGCGATATTGCCTTGAGGCTCGACCAACGACTGGAATCCTAGAACTGCACTGGCCAAAGGGGAGGCCATACAGTCTGTTCCATACAAGAGGTAAAGGCATGGCGGCGATTTTCGGAGAGTTAGCTGGGTGTGAGAAACGATCAACCACTTTCCAGGTTTCCTTGCATGTGGTAGATTAGTCTGTAGGTGGCCTTTCGTTTTACAGACTCCCGGTTTTGGCGGTCTACTGAAATAAGACTGCGTCTTTTGGGCCGAGATTTAGCTTAAGCCATGCTTCGGGTGCGCGAATGGCCTGCAGTAAGACTGTGGTGTTGAGCTGAACCCAGGACGAGAGACGGCTATAGGGATTGGAGAGAACTCCACTTTACAACAGCTTCTAGCAGCGTTTCCAAGGACTGATCAAACTACTCTTCCCACAATAGCTATTAGCATTGTTTTGTCCAGCCTTCATTGTGGTTTGTTGGTAAGCAAAACTTGGCCGGGTGTGGCTCTGCCGTTGGACGTACAGAATGGCGGCCAAGAAGGAATCTTTGCTTTTTCGATCTGATCTTGGAACTTCACAGGAAGCGTAACGGTGTTGCTGGTTTTAAAGTTGTCTTGATCAATTTCGGTGCTTGTAGTTGGCTTTACTCAGTCCATTATCTGCTGCGAAAACGTGGGCTCACTGCTGATTAAGGGGGATAAGAATTGCATTCGAGTATGGATAGGCAACTTGTTGAATTTTGGTAGTGATGAAGATGCAGTAGCTTGAAAGACGCCTGCTGGATAGAGAGTGATGAGGGTTAAGAAACGTGCCCACACTTTGTTCCGTAGTAATAAAAGTGAGATTGCCCGCTCCCAAGAGAATTTCTCGACACCTCAGACAACCCCAATTCGACACCGATGTAATCACAATGGCATTATGATAGGTGTTAAAGGTACGTGGCCACACTGATGTGCAAGACTTTGAGTGTTTCATGTCGGCGCGAATCCTTCAAACCTAATCACGTGCTTAACTCAGCCACGTTTCAGCACTGCGGCTACGCCTCCATTCCTGTCTTTATTTAGTAGGTGCCAAATTTATATTCATCTTCTTACAGCACTTCAAGGCTATCTCTACACCTTTTCCCATCATCTATACCATTGTTGATGGTCCTATAAGTATTTGGCCCTTCCCTTTCTCCCGTCAGCACTCTCCATACACCTCTCATTTCCTAATTCTGCTCAATTCTCAACCTCTTCATTCCCGTGTGGTTCCAACATACACCTCGACACTCAACATCAACCAACTCCCCTCTAAAATGGAAAAACTTCTCCCCCAACCACCGACAAGAAACACCTCCAACGCTCTCTCCACCTACACCTCCTCCCAACCCACCTCCCAATTCCGCACCAAATTCGCCTCCATGTCCATGCACATGCGCGACCGCCTCCGCTTTCTCGCCTTCCCCCCCTCCGTCCTCTCCGCCATCACCTCCACAATCCCCCGCTACTGGCCGCAAGGAATCCAAGACACTCGCCCCTACGCCGGCTCGTACGAGATAAAACTCCGCGGCCGCCCATGGAGCGGTAAAGGCGACGACGCTGTTCACGCGCGCCGCCTAATGACACAGCTCCTCAACACACTCCACACCCACGGCTGGATTATGACGCTATCAACCGATATAAGCCGCAAGATCACGGATAAGGACACGCTGCTCTTCCGGCACCAGGTCCCCGCGCCTTCGCCCTGCGACTGGATGACTGTCGCGTTTAGCCGGCGAGATAAGCTGAGGTTTATTGATGCACCGGCCGCGATTCATAGTACGTTTATTGCGCTGTTGGGATCGGACATCATTCAGAGTTATGGGCCGCATGGACTGCCGGGGGTGTTTGATTTCAAGCTGCGTGGGGTGCCATGGCGGGCAACGGGGGAGGATACGATGGTGGCGCGGGCGTTGCTCTTGAAGCTTTTGGAGGGATTGGAGGGGGATGGGTGGACGGTTTATGCTAGTATAGATCAGAAGGCGACGGTGAGAGACGATATTAGCGAGACGGATACTGTGAGTTGTGACCTTCTCCTTTTTCCTGAATAATTTGTTGTCCTGTGATTGTACTGACTGTGCATAGTGGCATTGTTGTAGACTCAAGGGCTGGGTTAGAGGATCACCAGTGTACCACAATTAGTACTTGCTTCGTGGAAGGGCATTATGGAAGTTATGATATGGAATCACGAATGTGATATGAACCGAATTCGAAGACAGAAAAATATCACAATAGAGTAATACCACCCAGCTGAATTTTACGATGCTCCGTATCCTACACTGAAAAATAAATCTAACATACAATCCGCAAGCCGTCACGGGTATATAAAATAGCCAGCTACATCACCTCACTAATCTCCTTCCTCACCCAGCTCTCCAGCCCACCCAGTGCAATAATCTCCTGCACATTGGGGGGAAGCTCTCCGACCTTGATACTCCACTTCTCGCCCCCAGGTCCCTCCTGCACACTCACAGTGCTCCGCCTAACATCCCACTCTAAGGTCCATCCAGTCCGTCGCGTTAGTTGTTTCGCCTGCGCTGGCTGGGCAACTTGGCCTTGGGGCGAAGAGTCAAGACTCTCGCCGTTTTGCTCTGGCTCCGTCATATTTTGCTGGGAAGATGCGGTTTCGGATGACGCAAAGACTTCGCGGAGACGGTTGGCGAGACGCGGTACTTCGACGCCCATAAGTGCATTATTGATACTGTTCCTGGAGAAGATGTTCCCGAAGCTGCCAGCGATGACGAGAGGAATGCCCTTTGCAAGAATGGCTGTCGCGGCCTGCTCTCTGGAGCTGCCACAGCCGAAATTGAACCCGGAGACGAGGATATCGCCAGGTTTAACCAGAGTGCGGAACGAATGGTCGTAGTTTTCCATGCAGACTTCTGCCATTTTCTCGCGGGGAACGTCGTCTTGGTAGGTGTATTTGCCAGGGTAGATGGCGTCTGTATTGATGTTGTCGGCGTCGCAGAAGACGATTTCGCCAGTTACTTTTTCTGGGAAGCCGGGTAGTATATCTGTCAAAGTTTCTGGCTGTGTAGAGGCGGGGGATTGCGGTGCGGTTTTGGGTTCACTTGAGTCGGCGGATTGGATCATTTCGTCTGCTTCTCTGATGACTTTTTCTAGCATGTCTTCAATCGTCATCATCCGTTCTTCTTCTTTAATACCATCTCCCTCGCCCAGTCGCACGCCCGCATAGTTTGTGGGTGCTTCATACCATCCGGGTCCAGAAATTTTGCCGGATAGAGCACTTGCGGCGACAACTTCAGGGCTGGCAAGGTATGCTTTTGCTTCAGTAGAGCCCATGCGGCCCTTGAAATTCCGGTTACTGGCGCTAATGCCAACTTCACCAGGCTCTAATAGACCCGTTCCCAGGCCAATACATGGCCCGCAACCTGATGGCAGAGGCTGAGCACCGGCTGCTAGGAGTACTTGCCAGTCACCTTGCTCTTCAGCCGCGCGCTGCTCCGGAATGGATGCCGCTGCAATGTAGAAATTTACGTGGGATGGGATGCGAGGAATCTGGCCGTTGTTGGCAGCCGCGGCGTCCTTGAATACTCTGGCGGCAGCGGCGAGATCGGAGGCTCGAGAGTTTGTGCAAGACACGAGGTAGGCTTTGTTGATTTTGATATCTTGCGTTTGGAGTTCCTTGAGCGGGGTTGCGACTTTGACGGAGTTGGGACCAGATACGTAGGGAGAGAGTGTAGAGAGGTCGAGAAACAGTTCCTTAGCATACGATGCGCCTTTATCCGCTGTCAGTGCTGGTGTGTATATATGACCCACCTTTTGGCCTACTATTCCTGTGGGAGTAAAGAGCTCATCTATCCTGGAATGGATGAACTGTAGATTGTTCTCTCCTATATTGCTGGATTCGTATATGGCAGAATCTGTTGCCTTCATTCGTAGCCATCCGTGGAGAACGGAGTCGATGGGAAAAAGGCCAGTGAGAGCGCCCCATTCCGTTGTCATATTGGCAATGGCAAGGCGGTCATCAATAGGTAAACTTCGGAGGGTTTCCTCACTCCCGGTGAACTCGATGGCATGATTCAGCACTTCGTCGTTATTAAACAATCCACACAAAGCCACAATCACATCCTTGCCAGTTACTCCAACTGGAAGAACCCCTGTGAAATTAACTTTGGCCACGGGAGGGATCTGCCACCACGTTTTTCCTGTTGCCCAGATACTTGCAGCATCTGTACGCACCATCGGTGTTCCCAAACATCCAATACCTCCGTACATGTTTGTATGGCTGTCTGAGGCTACTGCCAGTGTTCCTGGCCATGCATAGCCTTCTTCAACCATGATTTGGTGTCCAATACCTCGGCCAGCAGGATAAAATACGACGTCTTGTTTCTTGGCAAACTCTTCGATTTGCTTGTACTTGGTCAAGTTCTTCTCGCTCTTATTTTGGACATCGTGATCTAGGGTCATGACGATCTGAGAAGGGTTGTGTATCTTCGATGCGCCTATCGACATGAATTTTAAGGCGACGGGCCAGGAGTTGTCATGCGTCATGCATTTGTGCGGTTGCAGAGTCACATAGTCGCCGGATCTAAGCAGTTTGCCTTTGGCTACACCCACGGCATATTTCTGTACGATCTTCTCGGTGAGGGTTTGCGGAATTTGGGTGGAAGTCTGGAAGGTGGAAAGGAAGTCGGCGCCGAGGCCCTCTTTCAAGGATGGGAAGGCATCTGGCGACTCTCGATACTGTGGAACGTGTGTAAAGGGTCGTAGGTTTGCCCATGGCCGTATATTCGAGACCGCCGGTCGCGATAGGAAGCTTGTTCGAAGCTGTGTACTTGTTAGCTTTCAAAGATTGTTTTCATTCTACTCGGACATAGTAATAAATAGGAAGGGGAGAGAGCGCTCACCAAGCCAGTCCTACAGCTCAATAGCCTCCCCGCACGAATTGTTATTGCCATTACGGTGGGGGCATATGTGAATATTAGAAGCTTGGTGTTGAGCTCTAAAATTCTTTTTACCCCAGAGTTTGTGCAAGGCTCGCCAAGCTTTTTCGGAGCCAGTATTTGTTCCCTAGGCCGAAAATCGGACAGTTTCTATCACCAACAATCAAAGTTGATGCTCAATTTCGTCAATTCCATTCAAATTCACATGAGACTCTAGGGTTTATATGGCTACAAGTCAATTAAGCGCGTGGTAAAGCGGCTGGCGAAATAAGCATCCGAAATAGTGAGGTTGGAGTGATATGACAACTGGAAATCGAAGGACTTTCCATGCCACCATATATAGTCATCCGCAGCACAAATTATTTCCGTTATTGAACCATTTTACTTCTTTGCCTCTCATCGACACTCTCCTTGTCTCTCTCTTCCCTAATCCACAGCTCTCACCTATGCCAGTACGGTTGCCTGCTTCGACATCTACTATTTCAGCACTGGCCCTGCACGTTCAAGAACGTAATACAGCGTGTCCCGTGTATGTCCCTGCATGCCTGCCGTTATTTCTCTGTGTGATAGGCATGCTCATAAGAACCACTTCCCCACGAGCACACATCTAAACACATGATCGGTCATAACATGACGAGCTAACCTGTTCAATCTTGCAGATAATGTCGTGTCAGTAGAGGGTGCTGAATAGCTAGTGGCATATTTCGGAGACTATGCAAACAAAGCATGAAGAGGAAAAATGGCATGATGGCATGATGAGGACTCTGAGGCATTGAAATGGATTACGATCTACAAAAGTTATCCACGCTTTCCACGCACTCAGACATGATGGGCATCTGGGCATTGCATCCCTATTCAATATGATACCCGCGTTACCCTTCTGTTCTTACGTACCTACGGAGCTTGTCGTTATGACGCATGGGTAGCATCCGTCGGAGTGACCATGGCATTGACTGGATGTTTCCTGAGGCAGTGGTGATTTACGTATACCAGGGTCTGTAGAACTACTACGTGCGGAAAGGCCTCTTCTTCGAGAAAACTTGAGTTCTCGGGTTCATTTATGCCTCCGCTCAGGTAGTCTCCGATATATTGTAATCATATCCACAAGGCTTAGTATGACGCCCTTCGCTATCGATATGAGATGGAGCAGAGATGGGGGAGAAATTGGCTGCGCCCGAGGGAGTGGTGAAACTCCAAGGGCTGACGGGAAGCCCAGTAAAGCTTCTGGCCCGCGTCCTCGCGGCATCCAACCTTCAACTCACCACCACGCTGAAACCACCAGCTCCACCATCGCCAACCATAACGCTTCTCTGTCTGACGCCATGAAAATAAGTACTCCGCGTGGTCATAGGCTCCATGTTGTAGATACAATGGCGCGAAGGAAACGCTGGGCGAAATAACTCCTTCACGAAGACAGTTCTACAAACATCGCCGCCAAATCTTAGACTGTGGCTTCGTCCTCGTACATTCTAAATTATTCAATGGAAAACAAGCTCAAGATGCCGCTTCGCTATCCCACCAGTATGATTTCCATCTAGGTTCATATCTGCTCTGGTCATGCTCCCTGGTGCCCATCCCCGCTTGACCTCCAACCAACACATTTTCGTGAATCCCCCGTCTCGTCCATCAAATCCCCTTCTATTCAATGACGCAGTCCACGTACTCGTTTTCTTATTTCTGATACTTACTCCGGCCTAATATTATGCATATTCGACAAGCCTCTGTGGTCAATGGATCTTCCAGGTTCCGAATCTTCGCTCGCTTGCCCTTTGGCGTCATCCGCGTTTCAGAAACCTCAAGCGAACATCTTGTTGCACACACAAACCACAACGTGTCTGATCCCTCCCCCACCACTCCCCAAAAGCCAGAAGCCGTCACTCATTCGCCCCTCCCGATCCACACAGTTGTTTCTGGCCATGTTCAAGCTGGCGCTGTGCTGGTCATTTCTCATCGGCCACGAAACGTGACGCTAAAGGAATCACCACTCTAGAGTTCACCTGGAAGACTGACGAGAATAGAATATATTATCCAGACTCTTCGGCGTCAATTCTCGGTGTTTGGCTGCGTACGTGAGAGATTCAATGAACTCCCAGGGTTCACTCCGTTCAATTACCACAGCCGTCGGGGGCTTGCTCTGAAAGCATCGGCCACCGGACGGGTCTTCTTCACCCGCTTTACATAGCAGTTACCAGGGTCCAGGCCTGCATGGTCTTGAAACCCGATCTCGACCTAGCGCTGGCAGATTCGTACTTTGACATTATCCAGCCTGGACAGTGCCAATGCTGCTTTTCACAGCTACTGGAATGACAGACGCCGCAGGATCGCTGTCACGAAACCTTCTGCTACAGATGGGCAAGTCGGCGATTCCCCATATATCGTTTGCTGTCTCATATGGCTTCGCTGGTCAACCGCCTTCATGCCCACACTCCTTTCGTTCTTTTCTCTGCTGGCTGGTTCAAGCAACTTGGCAATTGTCTAAAGACTGAACAGGTGTTCCTCGCGTGTTCATCACTTCGTTCAGTCTCCATGATTTCCTAATCGTTACGTTCTTTTAGCCGCTGCTGGTCCTCAGCGAGAAAACATATCTTGTATATTTCTTTGAGGCAGTTGCAAGATGGCAACATGGGGCACTTCTCTCAGCGCCAACGAGAACTCAAACATGACGATGAACACGACCCTCAGCAATAATGGAGTTTCCTGGCCGCAGTCAAATCAGACTCGAATGCTAATTGACAACTTCAAGTTGGCTCAGGTACAGACGTTGCGGACGATGCACATTACCCTCGGAGCATTCAGTCTTGGATTGGCATTGCTGATGGTATTCCGGATACTACACGATGCGCGAAGGGCTTCTTTAATGCGAGTCACTCTAAGGCCACGGTAATTACCATCGTCTTGGAAGAAATATAGACCTGACGCTGACTGAATTTTAGAAGATTCGACTTCCTCACAAGCGTACACCCCGCCGAGCTAGTTCCGCTCGTCCTTGCCTCGGGTATAGCCGTACAAGAAATTATATTCGTAACAGTGCAGAGCACTGCTCTTGATAGTGTAATGGTTCCTGGATGCAAAGGCATTGCAATGGTTGTTTTTCCTGGTAAGCTGATGCTACAACCTTCCAAGGCCATTATCTAATATTAAAACAGCTATATTCCTTCAAGGATACATAAATTTGGTTTTTGGCGCCGAAACGGCCATACGGAGCCTAAAGACAAAGCGATTCGCCCCACGGGGCAAGTGGACCACAACTATTTGCCTCGCGGTAGTAGCATTCATGCTTCTACTAACTTGGATCCCAACAGTAGTGTGGCTAAGCCCACATCATTGCGTTGGCAGCCTGGTCTGGTTCCCTCTCCGATATGAATTGATTGCCTTGGTTTTGCTTGTCCTCATGATTTTCTTTTTCCTGGCTCTAGCCGCGGTAATAAGCATACAACTTATGAGGACAATCAAGGTGGATCCAAATGAGCGTATTGCGGCTTCAAGGGTGTGCTACTATTTGCTGGTGGCTACAATAATATATGTCGGTGATTTTTCCTTTTATCTGATGAGGCTGTGCGCTGACTTTACTATAGGCTCTCATCATTCCTTTCGAGATTCAAGCCCATCTCCATGATTTTGATAGCTCGGTTACCACTACAAGAATCGCGGAAATTCCCCTATTCAGCTCAGGGGTATACGTCTCCTTCATCCATCTTTTTCTTCGCGTAAATGCCAGCCGGATGGCCATCAAGCCCCTCGGAGCTCCCTGGCAAAGTCGTCCACGCATACGGTTCTTCGGCCCGAGCGACCTTGAGTTGAATATTAGCGGCCCGCTAATGAATCGGCCAGACAGTCAAGATGGGCTTGTTGCAAGGCCGGAGAAGGAACGCATGGCTGAGGAAGGGGAATACTACGGACCGGAGAAAGATAACCGGCGGCCAGAGGAACGAGCTGCTTCGCCGGGACTAAAGACGCCAGTAGATCCCACAAAGTGGCCTCTTCCTCCAAACCCAGTGCAAGGCATGTTCTCACCCAAGTCTCCCAGTACGCCTGGGCACAAGCGAACAAAGTCAACGTATTCCCTGTTCCCGACCCGGGCGGAGGAAATTCCTCGCTTACCCGCAACGGTCTATACTCCACCCTCCGCCTCCGCTTCCGCAGCTACACCAAAGCGAACCATGTCGTCAGCCACTTCAAAGCGCCAAACGCAGACCTCTATCAGCACCGACGCTCCTTCCGTAACCGACGTGCACGAAGCCTCGCTCCTGTGGCTTCACCCACCACCACCTCTCTTCTCTAGTCAGAGGCATCGTCGAGATGAGAGTACAGAAAGCAGCGCAACGGTTCAAATCGGCCTTCGCTTCTCAGTCGCACCCGCTGCCATTGCTGCCGCAAATTGCAGTGCCTTAAACCGGGCACTTTCACCAACACCAGCAACTTCAGGTTCACTTCGCCGCGATCCGAGCGACTCAAGCGGAGAGAGTATTGGGTTGCCAATTCAAGTCCCCTCGTCAGATTCCTCATTTACCGATCTTCCACTCCAGACGGGAAACACTCCCTCACCGCCGCTGCCGCCCCCTCTAGCCATCGTATCTGCCATGAGACCTAATCTCAGGACCAAACCCGCCTTGGTCGATATCACAGCGCAGAACAGCGGCATCTACCTTCAAGCTGCACGGGACAAGGTGTTGCCACCTACGCCGCGAGGTTCCGCTGTTTCACGCTTGTCTCAGCCAACGGCCTTGAGCGGACTACGGATGAACCCGGTGTCGCCGGCGAAAACTTCACCCATCTCCCGGCCAGTGAGGAGCCCCCTGCCTGAGGGTGGATGGATCTGAAGATGATAAAATGATTTATTGAGCAGAGCTCTTGCTGGCTTGACTTGTACGAGTATGACGACTGCGCCAGGGGTGTTCTTTTGGAGTTTGGGTAGTGATCTCATACGGCGTATTTTGTCTCTGTGTCATATTATTCGTGCGCGCTCTTCTTTACCTTTCGCGTCAGTTGTCCTTACTTCTTCCCTATCCCAACTTTTCCCACGACGCCGCAGCTTCATTCCATTCATTCTCTTTGAGACACTTTCATCACGCGCTTTCCTCATTTCCTCGTTTCCTTGCAGACGATGCCTCTCCTTCCGACGTCATGATCGCGGTTTCGCAAATGCTCGTTTTCCCGGCGCTGTGGTTAGGTTGAGCGCTATTATGTATAAGACTAAGCAGGAGGACGAGCAAATGTGTACACGTATGTAGATGTATGTAGCAGAAAACAAACTAGGAGTAGCAAATCGTATCGCGAAGAAATCTTCGGTCGAGTTTATTGGAGAGAGAGAGCTTGCCTTGATTGTGTGCCCCGCATCATTTCTTTATTAACTAGAGGTAAAAATAGCTAAGAAGTTTCTAGTTAATTTAAACGAGGCAGCGTTAAATTGTTAGGCTATATATATAATGTTCTAGACAAGCCAAACATTGTTTGTCTTATATAGAAATAGGAACTCTATTCTAATATAGCTGCCATGTCCGTCTATAATAAATATTTAGTGCTCACTACCGTCCGGCTTTATTCTAGGAAGAAATATAATTTATAACTAATTTAATACTACCTTTATCGTAGTCTATCTATTCTATAATATATTATGGATTTAATTTAGTACCCTCCCCTCTTTAAACCGAAAACATTATAGCTCTTTTCCCTTAAAAAATAATTAACGGACGTATTTTCTCTTTTGCTCTACTAATTCTCTTAATAATAAATACCTACTCCTTATTTTACGGCGATACAATACAAGTGCGTTTCTTTTCTACCTTTGCAAGAACCTCGAAGTTTGTACAAATGCTTAGGGCAATTCTATACTTATTTATATTCTATGTATTCTCTTAACGAACTCGATATCTAGTCTATATGTACTAGAATTAATTATAAAAGGCGCAAAGCTTCTTTATCTATATATTTTAAATACAAGAGGCCTTGTTTATTATTCAATATAAAAAGAAACGAGTAGATAACGTGAAATAAACTTAGAAAGCTAGGCTTTATATAGCGAATTAGTTTTGCTATTTATATAGAGTATTTAGGAGACTATTACTTAGGCACAAGTATATAACGGAGGATATTCTTACTAGTTCTACTTAATAACCTAGTTAATTAATATCTTTAGAATTTTCTAAGTTAAAGTAGCTTTAAAAATAATAAACCTATATAAGGACCTAGCTCTGACCCACTAGGTTAAACTAAAAAGGTAGCAATATCCCGTGATTAGGAGGTTGCCGGTTGGAATACC
The DNA here is from genome assembly GCA_001692735.1 of Lepidopterella palustris CBS 459.81. Classification (NCBI taxonomy): domain Eukaryota; kingdom Fungi; phylum Ascomycota; class Dothideomycetes; order Mytilinidiales; family Argynnaceae; genus Lepidopterella; species Lepidopterella palustris. Next base: position 132,495 of record KV744834.1, on the reverse strand, counting down.
TTATAAGCTCTCCATCCTAATGTCTACATACACGCTAGTAGCTACACGCTAGCAGCTGCACACGTGTATAACGGCTTTGGTAGCTGCAAGTGGTGGATATAGGATTGTTATTTATGGCTAACGTGTGTATGCCGGTCGCGGGGCGTGCCTCTAAGGAAACCATATACACTAGCCTGATCTATTCGGTTAAACACGTGACTTCCTATTGACCAATAATACCAACGAGGATATGTTCGCTGGAGGCCATGGCTCCCGTAAGAGTGGCCGCATTCTACCATCTCCATACCTCTCGTCTCACTCGAGCAGCGCCGCATGCCTCCAGCACTGCAGGTTGAGCAAGGCGGATGTCGAAGACCTTATCGCTCTTACAACAAGCATTCGCAGGGCACGAAAGCCAAGGAGGAAAGTCTTGGTTAGCGGGAAAGCTGCTCCCTCAAAACACGAAAGGCGTGATAATCAGGTATCCTATTCGTATCTTCCGCCAAAATCTCAAGCATCATCTGCAAAACCTGCTCCGAGTGCTATGTTGCAAGGGGAAGCACCGTCAACGAAGCCTCGCGCTCATCGAAGGAGAAGGACGAACCCATCCTACCTGTCTCATTCCCAACGACCGCCCTCACACCATGAAGGTTCGGCTTCAAGCTTCATTGTACACCGCAACAGAGATTACAAACCAGTGCAAGGCAGAATGCCTTCCTCTCTTATGCGATCAAGCCAGCACCAACTCTCAGCTCCACGGAAAAAGAAATCGTCAAAAACCGTTGCTTCAAAGAAATCCCATCGAACTATGTATAAGACATTCGAAGGCGGGTATTCCTCGAGTGATGGGCCGCAACATCATCGGCAGACGCCGGTACCGTGTGGAAAAACCGAAGTTCCACATACGCACCAGAAAACAAAGGAACAGCAAGATCCAGTTATGTGCGAGAAAAACTTCCAGTTCAGTCAGGCTATTACACCCTCCACTGGTCGAATCATTCATCAGCGCTCACATTCAGATGTCTGGAGACCAGATGATCGCTGGTACGACGATCCCTTCGAAACCCCCCTCGAAAACACGATGAGAGTGGTACACAAAGCCTCAACGTGGTTCAGAAAGCTTACTGGCGGCCGAAAGTCTGCGCCGCCGCACGAAAAAGCAGCGTCAAGAGGTTATCGAGAATGGAAGTAGACAACCCAATGAAGAGTTGAGAGTCCGCTTCAGTGCAAAGCAGTGCTTTGTATGGCATTACAATGGGTCCACAGTTCGACAGCGGCAGGCCTGCAGATAACTATTACGCTTGGACCGTGTTGAAAACATCAACATCAATTATAAGCACAAAAAGTTACCACTTACAGCGTATTGTTTACTCCAATCTTATAACTCTTAAGAAAACTCATGTAACCGAGTATATAATCGCGTATCAAACGCTGGGAAGCACCATAATCAGAGTGACTATATAATTATAATCACTCTTTTTAGGTGATTATATTGATTATATGCAGCCCTGGACAGCGGTAAAAACGCGACCGAGGTAGATGAGGACATCGAAGACTTCGATGGGTGGGCTACTAGCTCGCAAGCTTTTGGCCACGCTAATAAGGCTACCGTATATTGTAGGCTATCATCTGTCTATCGCGGTGTAGAAAGTTATATCAGACCTCACCTTATCGTCACTAATCGTCGCAGGAACTGGTTGCGGCTGCCGAATTGAATATAGCTTTAGAATGAAGGCAGCTTAGCGTTAAGAATTATTTAACGTGTAGGTATTTTTAGCGCCCTGGAAATATTATACACTATTTATGCTATATATACGCCAAAACCACCTCTCTATATATACAAAACCCGTCCATGCGGGCGCTCTTAATATTAGGAGTATATTTATTCCCCGTTTATGCTGTGAGGGCCGCTAGGGCCCTAAGGGATAGCACTCGTGTGAGAAGATATAAAGAATACTAGATTATAATATAGAAACTAATTCGTAAGAAGGGTAGGCCTAGTACTCTTTTTCGAGCAGGGTTTATAAACTTGGGCAGAAGTTAGCTAGCGCTAGCCCGAAAGCGTCGCCTACTTAGCTAAATTATTTAACCCTCTGCTAAGCATCGTGATATATACGTTGTTTTTGCGTTATTTTATAGCCTATTTTATCTATCCTTATTGCTACTTCTATTAACGTATTAAATAAGCGAGTTGATTAAATAAGTAAGTCGATTATATATTAGGTTAAACCCGAATACATACTTAGTAGCGCGCTATTAAGTTTGGTTAGTATTTGTATTTATATAAATCTAGGTAAGTTGCTTCTTCATAAAAGAAGCACTATTAAATAGGTACACGCTAGGATGAACTAACCCACAGAATAGATATAGGGCAGAAAGTTCGGGCCTATAAGTATAGCTTTAAGATAAACTAAGATCTTAGACTTCTTTAAAGAAATAGAGTCGTTCTGGAATAAATCAAGGTCGCGTAATAAATAGTAACATAGTTGGCTATAGAGCTATTCAACAAATAGTTAAATAGTTTACTATAGAACTAGATGTAGGTTTCTTAGGAGTAAGAATTTGTATTCAACCACGAACACACTTGCTCTTAGATGGAACCTTTTATGGCTATCTCAAAGTACAATTATAGAATATACCCATTATTGTAGCAATATCTAGCTTTTTAATATTTTAATTAGTGCCGTTATACGACCCTCTACTATTATGGAAAACAGACGTTCGGAGCTCTATACAGTATCAAGGAATATTAGTCCAGCTAAGGGCCTAAAGAAATGCCCATAATAGTTTAGAGCTAGAGATAGTCTAAATTTTACTCAGAAGGTATTTGTGTTTGTATGTCTTTCCCCGTCGGAGGTTGGAAGAACTCGGAAGGTATGACCTGAGCACTTGACTTGCTTCTATGGTCACAATTGGGTTGAAATGGAGTCGCAATTTGTTTTTTATGTAGTCGTAATGCGTTTTCATGTGGTCGCAATGTGATTATCATGTAGTTTCAATTTTGTTTTAGTAATCCACGGCAAATTACAAAGGTTACCCGAACAGGCAATCTTTGTCAATGTATGATGCTATTTGCTCCTTATTACGGAGTGTTTTCAATGCCTGGATTGACTGACTCATTGGCTAATTAATTCAATTATCGAGAATACCTAGGTACGAAGCTCATCCATTATGTCTTTTCAATCCTCTCCAACTCCTCCATGGTATGTTGATACAACTTCTCCCCGACTCCCTCTTCCCTCAACTTCTTCAACGCCTTTCCACCTGTTATAACACTCGAATCACCCTGAACGAGATAAACCCCACTGCCCGCCTCCCCGTCACTCCCCTTCGCCACTCCTTGTCCTTGAATACCAACGCCTTCGCCACTCTCAACTCTCCTAAATTTCTCACTCGTTGCCGCAAATAACACTCTCTCCCCTGCCTCCTCAATCGTATAACCAAACAACTTCATTAACGGCACTACCACCCAATCTACCAAACGCTGTAGCCACGGTCCGAGTCCCGTGATCTTCAAACCCGTACCCCCTACCATTCCCGGATATATATGTACGAAACTCATCTTCTCATTACCAGGCTTCTTCGCAAATTCTTCGAGGAACAAGGTCGTCATACTACTCGATGCGCCTCCCGCATTGATGAGACTGTAATGGTCCTTCAGGCGGAAATCGTCGGGCCACAATTGCCCTTCCTGGCCGCTTGCCAATACTGTGATGACACGAGGAGAGGAAGAAGCGCGTAGAAGTGGTGCGAGGGTGACGAGGAAGCGCATTCGAGAGTAGAAGCGGATCGCTGTTACTTTGTCTAGTTCCTCTGAACTCTCTTCTCGGCCCGCAGAGATGTAGCCAGGGCTCATGATTAGTAAGTCAATTTTCTTCGCGTCTTTTGCGATTTGGTTTGCGGCCTGGGAAGCGTCCTTTACGAGCGTGAGATCGGCGGCATGGACAGGAATAAATGTTCCGGTTTTGTTGAGTGTCTTGAGCTCAGATATTAGCTTCTCGAGACTTGACTGAGAGCGGCCGACAATATAGATGGTTGGTGAGTCGGTGTGTTTTGTGAGAGCGCGCAGAGCACCTAGTCCGATGCCATTAGTGCCTCCGACGAAGACGGCGGTGAGGTTGGACGTTGATTGCGGAAGGGAAGTGTTGTTGGATTGGATTTCTTTGTATGGGACCATGTTTGGAGATTGATTGGAGATTGATTGGAGATTGATTAATGAGAATGATTTGTTGCTGGTTATATGGGTATCAATAAATATGGAGAGACAGTAGAGAGAAGGGCTCTGATGGATATAATCTTTTTAATTAACGGGATCTCAAGTGTTGCGATGGATGATGTGTTAGGATGCTTTTGTTCAGTCGTGTGAGGGGCTTTTAAGTATTGCGACGTTGCCCACCTACAGTACCTTATCTCAGCTCGCGCCGGTTCTACTCCGTCTCCGGAGTTGGAGAATGTAAGCAATCACAAGGATTGCAGTCTAACGCGAATGAGAGGGCGAGTTGCCGACTTTGCAATGAGATCACCAGGTCGCGCTTCTCGGAGGCCAACCTGCCGCTCCTGACAAATCCAAAGGTTCACCACACCACGTAACCCTGCTAAGTCATGCTTTCGTAGTGGAAACGTCTAGTACCGCGTTGAAAGTTTTAGTCAAGTCTGTAAACTTTATATACATTTTGCATAAAATATATAGCTCTATACAAACACCTTCTACTGTTTAACTATAATATTTACTTAGTAGCTCTCTAATATGTTTAGTTAGCATTTGTATTCGTACGAACCTAGGTAGCGCTTCTCGGCAGAAGGAACATCTCTTTCTTATACACTAGCTAGCAATCTCTAACTTTCCCAAACAACATCCTCCTTGTACTTGAGCTGCCTATAATACAAGGCTCTTTTTCTCTACTATAGCGCCCTCAAAAAGGTTAGTTAATAAAGTACTTAGTCCTGCTCCGGACTGCTCTGCTCACACCAAGACAGCAGCAAGAACAGCGCAGAGCACCTCCTTGCAGAGTACCTACTACCCTGTATCCTACGTCACGCCCCTGTTGCAGTTTATTCCTAGGCGTCTCATTGCCCATTCGGCCGTCCTTCGTGCCGCCCTCGGTGAGGGCCGTAACGAACTGCCCGTTACACCTTTATAGAACTCACTCCGCGTTGGCTACAACTACCACACCCCCAATACCTGTTGCTATAATCGACCCCGGCAAGTTATAGATCTTAACTAGACAAATCTAACGGTATTAAAATAATTAAAATGCGAACCATTGGTTGTAGTTTTATTGGCTTTAAGAGGCGCAGTAAGTAACGCCTAAAACACCACGCACTCCACACAGAACACCCTCACCTGGTACCAGACCGTGTTCGGCTTTCGCCGGAGCCCAAAGCCTTGACGGCCTGGGTACGAGATAATTTTTTTTTAACTGTTACTCTTATACGAATATCTTTCTTTAAACGTTTGCTATACTGATTTTTATTACGTCTACTAACACAGAGCCGATAATTTAGAGTCCGAATGATTTATCCTTTCCCATTGCTTTGTAAACACCCTTTACACTTGTCTTCTCCCCTACATGATTCAACTTATTCAGCTGTGCTTCCAACCCATTGACAACCCCTTCCCTAACTTTCCCCGAAGCCCAAACATCCCCAGCTCTCCAATTCACACCTTCCAACACTTTGAACGGCTCCAGCACACCCCACTTCATCATCGAGTCCTCTTCCATCTTGATATTGCCATAATCATCCCACCAGCTCACCGTCACAGTCCTCAAGCTATCCCCTCTTTTCCAGAGAGTGTCTGCCAGCAACTCCGCTCTATTCCGTACCTTTAAGATGCAGAGTGAGAGATACATTTCGGTATAATGCAGTTCGTTTCGCCATTGTGACATCCCCATGCACTCAAGGGACACACGGATGTCGAGATGACGGATTTTGGGAAGGTGCGGGGAGAAGTGCAGCTTTAAGTATTTGGGATCGGGACACCATTCGCTACTATGCGGGGACAGTGAGCTTATGCGGAATGTTGTGGTTGCGTAGAATCGGTCAAGGACTTCATCTGTCAACTGACGACAGATGAGGAGCAGGTAGAGGGGTGGTGGTGGGCTGGAGAGGAGTGTGATGCCGGTGCTTGTGGCGGGTTGGAAGGGTGCGGCATTTGGACCAGTGGGAGCCGGGAGGAGGTAGAAGAATATCTGGTCGCGGAGTTCGCGTGGGAGGAGGAGTAATGGTGGCGGCTCTCCAATGAATAGTGAGATTATTTTCAAGGTCTTTTTTTGCCTCGAGGCTCTCCAGCTGAAGAGCGAGGATAGTTTTCTGGACGGCATGGAAGCTGAGCGAGTGGGGGATTGGTTGAGGTGAGGTACGTACTCCGTTTCTACGTGTTCTACGGATACTTGAGATTTATTGCGAGCCCAGGACGACTGATGCGGCCGAACACAGCCTCAGCCTTGCTCTCAGTTGCGAATCAACAGCCTCAACTCCGTGAAGATGTTCTGGCTGCGCACGTGGGTTGGTGAGCTTGGAACGCAGAGCGGCTGAAGCGCTTTTCAAGGTTATACGCGACAACACGAAAGTTGAGCTTGGCCTCAAACGACAAACTCCTAAAATCACCGCATGGGGTTCGCTCGGTGGCTTGAGATTCCCTCCAATCTGCTTCAAAATTCGCTAAATATCTCTTTATTCATATATCCAGGTCTGGATTTGGATGTGGCTGAAAAGTCAAGAAAACACAAGCAACTCGTTTTCCCCCGCCATCGCGGCATGACAGCTTCCAAGAGGTACGCCTTTTGTCTCGGCGGAAGCAACCGTTGAGCAGTCGAGCGTTTCTTGATCGAAATATATCAACAAAACACTGCCGATGCTTAGCACAACAGTGGAAAATACGTTTTGTAATGGCCCTGGAAATTATGCCTTGCGCCAGACTCAAGGATAGACACTAGCCGCCAGACTAGGGAGTATTGGACACCGGTCTGAGCCTCCACCAGCAGCTGAAAGCTCTTCTACTACAATAGCAGTAATGACTCCTGTTAGTACCGTTAGCCGGCATCATTTTTCTGATTTCGTCCTTTTGAGTCTTCTCAACTTCGACGTCCTCTTTTCAGATCGCAACGATGCGCGGTCTCTTCTATCAAATTCCGGTCGTGCTTCTAAGCATTACTTTTCTCCCTAAAGCTCGCGCATCATGCTATTACCCTGACGGCTCCTTCCCCACAGACTACGCCTTCTCTCCATGCACCGGCGACCAATACACCACCTGCTGCATCCCCAGCGAAGGCGATAAATGCCTTTCCAATGGCCTTTGTTCCTGGACCGCGGGCGGAGAAATCTTTCGCGGGGCCTGCACCGACAAGACGTGGAACTCGACGAATTGCCTCAACCACTGCACGCAAGGCACCGATGCGGCGAAGTGGGTAAGAATCATCTCTTGCGGTAGCAATCAATATTGTTGCCAATCCACCACAGACATCTGCTGTAACGATTCATCGCAAGTGTTCGAACTTCCCGTGGGACAGGTCGTCAAGGATTTTGGGGCGACTACATTACTGCCGGAGAACACTGGCGCTGCCCCTACGGTGGGTTCTGCTTCAACGGTAACTGGTGTTGTGCCAGCGTTCTCCACGCTCGCTACATCTGCCAAAACTACTACAACCGCCGGCATTGTACCAAACCCCTCAAGCACCAGCAAATCATCCTCGTCGAGCGGCACAACCGCCCACGCCGTTGTCGGAGGAATTGTTGGGTTTGCTGTTGTTGCCGCCTTGGTCTTGGGATTCTGCTGCGCGAGAGGGAGGTACAAGAGACAAATCAGGCGTCCTCCTATGCAAGTGCCGTATCAAAGCGATATTCCATTTCAACCCATACCTCCTGCGAGTCCGCTGCCTACGAAACGGGCCCTTACACCGACAATCACACCGACAGTCACACCAGCAATTGTGCCTCCTGGAGTTGCTCCAGTTCGGTCAACTCCCGAGCTGGACTCAACAGCCTATGCACCGCCGCAAGGCCCACCGCCACAACAGAACCAAGGCCCTCCCATATATGAAGCGCCTGCAGTACCATATCAAGCGCCTGTACCGCGCACGTACTACGAGGCACCTTGATAGGACGGTTGGGTGGTGCTTGGACAATTATGCGCTCTCCTGGTCTACTGTCTTCTTTTCTCAGGAGGTTGGAAGTTTCTTTCATTGTTTATTGCTTAGCGTGGGCGCATCAGCATGTGACAGAGCAACGGTGTGGCGGACGTGATTTACGCAGATTCTCGGTATCTCAGCGATGATGGCCGACTGAAAGCGCGGGTATACAGGAGTGTATCCATCTTTGGTTGATGGCGTACTTTCCGTTGGGTGCATGGCAAAAACGGGCTGACAATAATTATGCGAACACGAAAAGAGTTTTTCTAGGTATTTACGCTAAGGATTTCGCGGTCTGATTGGCTTATTCGTACAGCGCTCCAGAAACGGCATAGTCCGGCTCTGCTGAAAAGGGCTGTGTTGAATCTGATGACTTTTATTGTAATTTTGCAAGATTATGCGATTTTATTAGAGTGTCCTTTTCTGTAAAATATTTAACTTGATATGAATATATTATGGATATAGCGTCATTGTATGCATTTAATGGTCAAAACACGTTGAAGCCCAGAAATCCGGCAAGGAAACACCCCGGTTCCGCATCTCGCTTTCAAGCGAGAGTTCGTATACGTTGACTGATTCCATAGCAGGCGGCGGCTCGTTGATAAATCGGAGGTCTATAACGCTTGTATTTCACCACGCGGTCTGGCGCATGCTGCTGTAATACGTAACTTTGTTCGCCGAGGCTCGGACGGATGTGCAGAGTCCTGGTGGGTGAGAGGAATAACGGGAATTTGGCGAGATTGCAGGAGCTGGTGGATACCTTTGAAAAATGATCTGGATATGATGGTTGCTTGGAGGGACGCCGAGGATGTTGGAAGTAAAGAACTATTAAAGCTTTTGATCCATCCGGAACACGTGCTGCCTATTAAACCTGAGCAGGGCTCGAGTCAAAGCACAAAGCTGGTTTTCACTTAAATCTAGCCAAAACCTACTTGCCCAGCGGTTTTGCGTGGGGTGGCCGAAAATCGAAATCGTGAAAATTCAATGGAGAGTGCCACCCATCGCGATCACGTTAAAAAGCAGAATTGAAGAGTAGAAACAGTAAATTGGTGGGCACAGGCAACGAAGGTTTGCCAAGCCGTTCCAAGCATCCGTCCTGTATGAAGCTCGTCAAGGAGGTTTAAGAGCCGTACCGGGGGCCCCTCTGGTATGGCTTGGCAGCTGATTCGGCCAATGCTGTGCCCAAAGTGATAGTTATACTGTTTTGTCGCGATTCTGGAGAGGCAGAGGGCGGCCTGTTTGGAACTCATGATTGAGTTGGAGTAGTCGCTATTTGAAGCGGTATGGTAGAGACGGCAGGAGGCAGAGGACTAGTCACAGAGCGTTTGGATCTGTTCTTCAAAGAGGCCGTTGTCGTTGCGCAGCACCTTTGCGGAAGCTGTGCCTAATAAAGCCCTTATACGGAACAACTGCGCTTATAAATCGATATTGCAATGCCCGAATAACTAGCTTGCGTTAGTATGGGCCACTGTGCCGGCGGAAGAAGGGTGCGTTGTGATCTTGAGAATGCTGTGTAAGTAGTTAACGTAGTGCGGCCACGGGGCAGACTACATTCTCTGTAGCGGCGAGAAGAAACTTGGACCCCTTACTTAAGCCTGTCCGACTTACTACGCTTTAGTAGAAGCGTAGCGTGGTTGTAATTCCTGAACGGGGCAAGGTGTCTTGTAAGCCAGAGCTGCTTGGCTGGGTATGTGGACTTCCCCATTCGGAGGAATCGCGTGAACGCGACGGCAAAAGTGGCATTACGGATAACTTTGTTAATAGGGTGCTCTCCTTGAACTACCGTGGGCGAGATAACGATAAGAAGCTTGTCGCGTGCACTAGGCAGTCTGTTCTTCCTCAGGCAAAGAGAAGAAAGATGGAGGATCAGAAGAGAAAACACGGCACATAGTAGCTATTGTGAAACTAGCATACGGTGCACTGCAGCATTATATGTGAAAGACGAGGGGAAGTGAAGGTGTACAGTGATGACACTTGTCATTCTATCATGAGGGTGTACTATAGTATTAACGGCTTGGTAATTGTTATCAGATTGAAGTGATGATGCTGCACTAGGTTAAATTGACCGTCAAAGAAATGTTGCCATTAGGCTTGAATGCTCACATCCCCACCAGGCAACACTTTAGACGACGAAGTTCTAATGGAGATTTAGGCAAGGAGAAGGAAACCGCTTGCTTATACCTCTAGGGTTACAGAAGGTGGTCTTACTAAGCACCTTCACACTTCCCAACTCATCCAGAATTTGACACCTTTACCCTCCGCCGCCTCCGCCAAGTGCTGGCCAACGCATATCCTAACACACAGCTTTCAACATCCACCACCCGTATCACCGCAATTCAAGATCGACTCGTAACCTGATAGTCAACCCACCAACCTTCTCGTGATTCGCTCTGCTAACCATGCCTCGGCGATTGAGAAATGCGGGGTGACTGTCATTGGCGGCCTTGCTTGCATTGAATATATCAATATAATGAAGACACCGAGGTATTTATATAGAGCAAAAAGGCCGCGCCCACCTCCTGTGTCAATTGAACTTCTTTCAAATATCCTCAAGCCTCTTCTCCTTGTTTTACTTTTGCTTCACAACCTACACTCTTAGCAAGCAGCAAAAATGACCTCCCCCAAAACCACCGCCAGCCAGCAGCGACTCACCCAAATCAAAGACTTCCTAACAATGTCTAAATCCGCCACCACCCTACCTTGGGACCCCAACTCGACGAAATTTCCTACGAGGAAGGAACTCCCTTCGATCCCCGGCGCGCCGCCGGAAGCTGCTTGGTTCTGGGGAGATGATGACTATGTGCGTCTCAATTGACGCAGTTCAGCTCTCAGTCTGGATTCAAATCAATCCGACTTTCGGATCCTAATATAGTGTGTTGTGCCAGATTGGTCGAATAAATCTCCTCACGCCGACCCGCGTCGCGGCCGCCGCGAAGGAAATTAAGACGGGGGAGATTGTAAATGTGAAGTGTGTAGTGGTTACTATTGCGTAACGCGGGACTATGCTGAGAGAGTGAAACTAGCTTGCCATTGACGACGCCAGCAACACCGGCTTTCAATCGTGAACCATTCAGACTGGAACTAAAAGCGCTGGTGGAGAATATTGCGTACGATGACGTCTACCATATGAATACGCAGAGCGGAACCCAATGGGACGGATTCAGACACGTATGTTGAAAACCTGGAGCTAAGAACAAGAGGGAGGCACTGACATTGTACGGCTCAAAGATCTCGCATATTCCGACAGGAAGCTTCTACAACAACGTTAGTTCCCTCATATGTCCTCCCTAGAATACCTCTGATAGTCTACAGACGCGCGGCGGCGACGTGATCGGACCCAACGCCAACCACAAATGCTCCATCCATCACTGGGCCGAGCACGGCATTGCAGGCCGCGGCGTTCTCCTTGACTACCGCAGCTACGCCAATAAGAAGGGCATCAACTATGATCCCTACGATTATGTGGGTCGCTAATTGATATTCCGCACACGCCGATCAGATAGCTAATTTTGCTGCAGTACCCCATCTCTTTCGAAGAACTGTACCAATGCGGAAAAGATCAGGGCATCGATATCCGACCCCAAGCTCAAGGTGGCGACATTAAGATCGGAGACATACTGTTCGTGAGAAGTGGCTGGGTGGAGGCGTACCATACGAAGGGTGAAGAGGAGCGCGCAGCCTTGGCATTGAGACCGCACGTCTTGGGTAAGAAAGACGGGCAACGATACGCCGGTGTGAGCCAGGAGCCACAGGTTCTGGACTGGCTACATGATTCGTACTTTGCGGCCGTGGCGGGAGACGCGCCGACTTTTGAGGCTTGGCCAACGCACGAAGGTGAGTCCTCTTGGATATGACATGATATGGATACCCTTTTTACTCATGTTTCGGGCAGACTACCATCTTCATGAGTACATCTTGGCCTTGTGGGGAATGCCGCTTGGAGAGATGTTGGATCTGGAGAAACTGGCTCAAAAGTGTCGAGAGCGCAATCGGTGGACTTTTTTCTTCACCAGTGCGCCGGCGAATTGCCCTGGTGGTGTGAGTTCTCATGTGAATGGCACTGCTATCCTATGAGGTCTATTTGGTTTAGGGGTTTCGGGTGCTCTTGATTGCAACAATTTGCAATTCTTCCAGGTCAGAACTGGCGAAATATTGCACATAAGTGTTTGCTAATCTGGACAATGGTATTCAGTTACCTAGATACGCTTACAACTGCGGCTCAATCGATACAAGTCAGAGTATTCACTCCACCACTTTGCAATAGGTATGAGCTTTTTGAATTGCGATTTTGTCACTTCTCGTTTCCTACGCGTACTTTTCTCATTTTAGTTAAAAGCAACGGGTTGTAGGTAGCAAGGTTCTATCATTATTTACAATGTACGAAAAGTAGTTCATGTGATCGGCATTGGAGACCAGACCTTCGGACAGCTGCAGAGGCCGAAACGCGCCGTGATCGGGATCTAAGGGAAAGAAAGACATCTATATACAAGTGTTCTGCTGTTTGTTGCCTACGTACTTGTCGTGGGCACAGGGCCATCCATTTATGTCAATTAACACAAAGCTGAATTACATCTTGCGAAATTATGGCTCTTTCTCCGCCCAGTAGTTATTATTTCTCTCTGCCTAAAACTTCGCTTAGGACGTTAAAATGGTTCCATCTTTCCAGTCTTACTCACCTCCTCTATGCTCAACCCTAACATCTGATGCCCCTTACTTGATGCACGTTTCCATTTCTTCTTATCTTGGGGCATGTATGGCAAGGCCTGGTCCTCCTTGTGTCTCCGTATTGGTTCGGCCAAGGGAGACCGATCCCACATAATATCCGGCCTTTCTCGGTTACGCCAGTTTAGGAGAACACTCCAGTACGCGAGAGATGCATTTCTCCCCATTTAAATGCTGCTGACAACTTTACAGAACTTTATCGCGCAACGTGTGACCCGGAGCACACAATATGGACTTTCAACCTTTATGTAAACTATTGTTCCACAACGCAATCAAATTGTGAAGCCACAGCAGAGCCTGTCTAAGTAATTCCAAATTTCTGTTCCCATTCGGTCTACGTTACACATGGACCGACTTGGCCGCAATTTAGAAAATGAAGTAGCATCAGCTGAATCATGTACCAAGTGCTCCGTATTGTTTTGCGCTTTATACATCCAATGGCCCCAGTTATCCGCATCCACAAAGTTTCTATCGCTGTTGGTCCAGAAACGATCCAGGAACGTTTACTGCAACCAAGAGCACAACACAAGTTTTGGGTAAATCTTTGGCAAGAAATACCAAACGATATCAGTCAATCTAGCCTCCCTTTAACATGAAACTAATTCACAAGCGTTAGCGACGACGTGCGCCCAAGACCCGGCTCGCTCTACCATTACAAATATCGTACTTCCACCATCCGCTCTCTCCTCTACCGGTCCCAATCATTATCTCTATTGTATCACAGCCAAGCCGCAGCTCAACATACCCCGAAAGTTCCGCGTATCAGGCTGCAAAAACTGGCACTGCGAGTCTGCCATCGACGATGGTGTCCTCTCAGAATAATGGAAAAAGCTTGCACCAATCAGATATAATAGCTTTGTGTCTTGGATTAGGGGGTTGCTGTGCCGGCTGTCGTGGTTGTCATTCTTGCCTGGCTATTTCCGCGCAATCTGCCTTTCAAAGGGCCAGCATCCGCTATTGAACTAGCACGAATCAAAAGTTGCTTAGGTAAACTACACATGCCTACCTGATGTATATATATGGCCTCTCCTCTCATAGAATCAGAACAAGGAAGACTTTCGAACCTTTCGAACTTTTGAACTAGGTAGTTCAACATGCGCAACAGCGAGAGCACGGCCACGTCCGTAGCAAGAGACTAGTGCTACAAGGGCTGGCTCTCCTAAGAATTAGCCTTGGGTATTCCCAAGTAACGGACTGCTAGCAACGCTGCTTGCTAATAGCCATTAGTAAAGATAACATTACTATAAACGGGAAGCTGTACTCGGTTTCGGTTGACTGATACGACCTGGCTGGTAATGATATACCCTTTATCCTACCCATCAGTCAGCCAATGTAACGTCTACAGGGGTAATTTCGCCAAACTGTTAGCTACAGTGTTACAGCTCTTGTCTCATAACCTGTATCATCATAAGCCACCCTTACCAGTGGGGTCTAACAGCCCTCTCCAGTATATGGGCCGTCATTCTCTCTAAATCCAATCTTTAATTCCCTTTCGATAAATTGCATCAGCTACTGCCCTAGCTGACACAAACTCATCATCTTATTCTTAATCGCATTCGTCAGAGCGTGCGGCAATAGCGCGTTGCGCCACACACTCTATTGCGGTCCCAATACTCCTTTCAAACATAGTATTAGTATATGCAATCCCATAACCATCCACACATTCAGGTAAGACGATCTTCTTTTCCTTACAGAACAGTTTACCAGGCCGGAACCGCCCCCTGGATGGCTTAGGAGGAGCTTAAAGGCACAATCCCGTTGGGACATTGAATCCGTCAGGGATGCATACAATAATTTTATTATTGAAAATGATTATGACTATGTGGAACTAATATAATCATAATCATAATCAGGTCTCTGATTATATTATATGATTATAATGATTATTCGCTTAGCGGTGTTATATATAGATAGATAGCTTGGTGTTGAGCTGCATATTTGCTTGTTGAGGATTGCTAACCCTAGGGAAATATTGTACCCTTTTGTAACTAAGGGGGAAGGCTCTAGAACAGCAGACTCAAAACCTCATGTCTTCTCTCATGACTTCAGAAATTCAGCCACAGATATGTAGTGGCTGAAGTCGCAGATCATTGTTTCCGTGAGTGGTCTGGACTGTCTGCTTCCTGCAATGAACTGCTTTCGACTGTGATGCCACTCAGTTAGCGACTAAATGCGCATTGCCTTCGCGTTAGCCTACAGTATCCCTCAATACACCATCTCGCACGAGCCGCTTAGGACAGCAATCACCTTCTCAATATTACGGCCAACTGCTTTTAGAATCCCCTAAGCCACCGGCTTGTGGAAACTATCCAGCAAGGCTCTACCCTACCCACACTTCACCGCGCACAACACATCAGAAGGCTGTCCAGTACGGGTTGCGAAGGAAGGAATCGAGCTGAATTCTTTCTATGGGTTGATGCTGTGGGTGCATGACATTCGAGCCCTTCACTTGGCGTCCCCTTGGAGCTTGCGATGGCAAAGTTTGACCTGCTCGCCTACACATCGCTATAGAGATAGCAAGAAGCATGCTGTGGCTTTCGGCGGTGGTATGATAAGTGAAAGGTCCTGATGGGCCTTTCGATCTTTCTGGAGACATATACAGGAGCTCAATGGTTGGTGAGGAGAATGCTGTCATGTTGCCCCCCATTTGCTTCGTCAACTACTTTTGACATTAATCCTTTCACGAATATCGGCTTTCCCATTCACTGACATTATGTCAACTGGAACTTTCAACGATGATTTCAATGAGATCACAGTCAAGCTTTTCAGAAAACGACATCAATAGAGGACTTCCATTGGCCCCCCAATCTGAGGGTACATCAGAGGAAGTGCCCCAGAAGATATCGCAGGATCGACAGCTAAGCGCCACAGACGATGATGATGATGATGGACAGAGTCCAGATCAAAATGATCATTCTAATTCAAACATCGATGTTTCTGTCTGTGCGGGAGGAAGTTTCAGAAGATCCGACTCCATAATCGAACATGCCGAGAAAGGCAGCGAAAATCATTCAGCTAGTAACCACGCTATCGAAACTTCCAGCAATATTCTCCTCATGGTAGAACGTATCGCGTATCTTGAAGATCGAGTTAGGCAATTGAAGAGAAAATCTCGCGAAAATGGATCCAGTTCTGATGACGAACCCGATGCTCAGTCTAACGAAAGAGAGGCCGTCGTGGATTCAAGAAGCGATGGGCTTATTCTGGAACTGAATCGGTTGACTTGGGCTTAATGACAACGGCTCAGAAAGCTTGAAGAAGACATCGAAGAAGAAAAGCAATACGACAAGTTCAAAGAGAAAGCCGTGAAGATCAGAAACCGCAAGAGAAGGAGAAGAAAGTTTGTGATAGATGTCGTGGAAGACAAAGGTGATTATGTGACACCTACTCAATCTCTGGGGGCCATTCAGGAGTGTCCAGTTCCTGGCCGAATACGCATCAGTTCCCGACTGATTATCAACACCTTAAACGAGTTTTTTAACCTGGCGCTTCGAGAGCCCTGTATCATGATACATCCATTCAAAGTTCTAGTTGACAACGAAGAGACCATCCGACGGCACTTGGAGGTGCTACAATCTACCTTCAACGAATCTCAACCTCCATGGCGCCGAGCAAGCGAACCACCAAGACCGAGGCCAGATCACTCGATACCAAAACATGCTGTGGATGATAAAAGAAGCCTTGGGAAGTGCTCTTCCGACAATGTGCAATCTGCGGAGAAATCCTCGTCGAGGGCGCTGATCGAGAGAGAAAACGTAAACCACTTCCTTTGCTTGCTTGAACTGATGGACCACGATCTCAAGTCGGAAATTGCTGTTGTCAGAGCGATCAAAGACGGGTCGGCTCGGACAATCATATTTTCCCACTTATGGCATTTATTTCCCCCCGGAGAGATAATCTACTGCCCGAATATAAGTACTGAGCAACAACCGCAAGCGTATAAAGTGCTTTATGTCAGTGGAGGTCGGCCAAAGATCTCGAATAGAGGCTTCCCGGCATGTCCCATGTGTCTGTCAAACAATCCAATGAACCATTATTAATCTTCATTATTTTCAAGTGGTTCTTTCTGGAAGAGCTCGACGTCCGCTATGCGGGCAAAGGGTTTCCATTCCACATAGACTGCATGTATCTCGACTTTGACGGGAAGCATTTCAGGCCGGTTCAATTCGAGTTCAGTATCGCAGCCTTTACAGGAGACGTGGAAATCACATGCCTACAAGTATATCCCCTTCGATTCCTTCAGGAATCCTTAAAGAAGCGAATACATACCGAGCTCTTTACACGAGGAAGAACTTTCTTCCAGTTGGCAAAGAAAGAAGCAACGCACATGGAGTACTTCGGACTCACATTGGATCCCAAAGATAAGGAGGAGGTTTGTCTACAATACATAATAGACCACATGACTTTAAGTAAGATTGCGTACTAGATTGATAGTCGAGTAATCATTGACTTTTCTGAAGCTGGCTGTATTGGGCAGGAAAATAAGGATTCGAAGCAAAGAGAAAGCGGACAACGCCGTCTTCGAGGGATCTCAAGGCCGTCCGAGGATGAAAGAAACCCAACTTTTTGGCCTTGGATTCTACTCAACCACAGATATTCGCAAAGTGGTTGAGGTAATAGAGGATAAGGAACCGGATCCTTCATACTTTAACGATACTTTATACTATAGAGAGCGATCAGACCGCCTGGTCAATGTATCAGTTGTGCTCAAGCCTCTTGCGTATGAGATGGACTCCAAAGACCTCACCCATGACGATATCATTCTGCTCCCTGGCAATGTCTATGCATATGTGCTTCGTTATCGAAAATTTTGTGTGTCCTCTTGAGATGAAAGATTTGCTACCAGCGATGCTCATGATATGGCAGGCAAATGTGATGTAAACCTGATCAAGGACGTCAATCTGAGCAAAAACGGCTTTGATGAGCTCGTCCTGCCGGTCAGAACCTGGGAACTAATTAAATCGTTGGTGGACACGGTAAGAACCCTAATATCCGCTGGAATTGTTAATATCTCCACACATCTGACTTAACCCACAGCATACGCGTGGGCCTAGACCCGTAGATAAAAAAGCCGAGGACGCTTCAGCTTAGGAGTCGCTACCGGACCTTGTCCGAGGGAAGGGAAAGGGGTTGATCATTGTCTGCATGGCGTGCCGGGAGTGGGGAAAACCTCAACTGCAGAGACGATCGCTGAAGCGACTGGAAGGCCTCTCCTGCCAGTCACTTGTGGTTCGTATTAGTCCGTAAATTAACCAACGGCGGCTAACTATGATTAGGCGATATTGGGGAGACAGCAGCCGAGATCGAAGAGAAGTTGGAGAAAATATCCACACTCGCTCATTGGTGGGGTTGCGTGCTGCTCTTGGACGGAGCGAATGTCTTCCTGGCCACGCGGAGTTGGAATGATATGACACGGAACGATATTGTTTCTGGTGAGATCGGCTTGTCTTGACTATGATAAATCTGCTGATCAGTGTCAGTCTTTTTGCGAGTCTTAGAGTATCACTCCGGAATTCTCTTCTTGACGACCAACCGCGTAGGGATGATTGATGAAGGGTTCAATTCTCGTATTCATATCAGCCTATACTACCCCCCATTTGATTGGACAACCACCAAGGCGATCTGGCGTATGAGCTTTCGGCGAGTACATGATAGCGTGGACGCGGACGAGAAATCTCTCTTATACTAGGCTAAAAGCTCTTTGATATGGATGAAAAAAAGAGCTGGAACGGCCGCCAAATTTTCAACGGTACGTCAATCCCTATACCCTTCATCTGATCTCTTCGCTAATATGTTCAAGCCTTCCAAACCGCCGTTGTTATGGCAGAATACGGCCATAAAATGGAGCCGCACGATTACCCTCGTCCGACACTTAAAGTAGACCATTTCAAACAGATTGCTAAGACATCAGCACAGTTTGAAGAGTATCTCAAAGTGACGTACGAAGGGATGGACGACTCCGAGCTCGTGGCAAACGATCATATACGCGCAGATTCGTTCGGAAGACCGATCTTTTACCCCCTGTCCCAAGTTCAGGGCACCGATATGCGATCTCCTTGGCCCCGTAGAGAGGTTACCAATCCTACAAAAGGAACCAAAATCATCGAAGAAGCCCAAGAAAGCGTATGACACTTCTGATTATGATTCAATCAGCTCTGTCCAGGATCAAAGCTCCGAATCTGATTCTGACCAGCCTTCTACAACCGCGAAGCGCAGACACCGGAACAAGGACCCTAAAAAATCGCAAAGCACTCATAAGAGTGCTGATGATGAGACAAAGAAGAAAATGAAATCGTCCAAAGGCAAAAGGTCCGAGAGTCTGGAGGAGTCAACTTCTTGAGAACCGGGCAGATCTTGAAACTAGCACATCATATGAAACGCATATGGAGCATGTTTTCCGAGGACGTGATGTGGCTGTCAAATTCTTTTCCACTCCTATGTCTTTTTCGATACATCCTAGTAGGTCCGTGGATAATAGTAATAACAATCTTCGTGTTGGCACTTTATGCCCTAATCCATATTGCCGATAACAAAAATCCGTCCGACATCCAGTTATGCATTTCTATCGGCTGCAGCAAGTCTGGCGCCGTTCCACGATTCATTCGAGCTCAACGTCCAGAATCTCTCAATACCATTCAGACCCTCCATACCACCAACCTCACTATAAACAACAACCATTCATCAACTCTCTTCCCGTCGCTAACTACCTGTCTACTCCAGCAAAATGCTAACATTCAAACAATGCACCATCTGCACTCTCGCAGGTGTCACATCCGCCGCCAGATTCTCGCGTATACCCGGCCAATATTTCCCAGGTCAACATATCGCCCTCTACTCTTCTCCACTATCGCAGGAACCATTGTACTCCTCTCTCACCTTGCAAGCGCGCGAATCTCCAAATCCGCCATAGCATGGAACACAATTTGTTGTACCACATCCTCGTCGCACTCGCCCTCCACTAACTGCACACCCTCGCCCGCATTACCAATGATGATTTCACCTTTCACCTGAGAACAACCCCCCCTTCTTTTCCCCCGAAGAATGCACCTGTGGATGGCTTTCGATTCTGGTGGAATATTTCTTGAGATATCTGATTGGGAGCTTGCTCTACAAGATAAGCTGGCTCTGCGATACGAGATGGGGGCTAGGGAATGCTAATAGGGTACAGATTTGGCTTCTGGAAGACGAGGAGATTGAACCCAGGGTGAGTGGTGAGGGGGAGGATAGGGAGACTGAAGGGAGTGATAGGGAGAGAGATGTTGAAGGGGAGGCTGAGGTTGATAGCCATGGGAGGCAGAAGTGTAACGGGGACAGTAAGGAGGTGGATGGCCGTGTGGACAGTCGTAGATATCTTAAAGATAAAAATAAAAAAAGAAGAATAATTCATTCAATTCAGCGAGGTTGGAAAAAGTTTTGGTTTGCTTCTACCCCTTAGGTCTGGATACGCCCTCGATAGGCTTCTGGCCCTAATACACAGCTCTCTCTTAACCTGCAGTCCTCTTCAGCTACGTAGTCCGACATCGAACCCGTTAAAGCACGGCCGATAGCAAGCAGGAAACATGGTCGCAGCGTGAGCGCAGATGAATAGGGCAGAAGCAGAGGTGGCGACAGGGCGAACATGCTCGCAGGTGAGATGTAAAGCGGACTGAAAGGTAGAAAGGGCTGAGAGGTGGAACGGACTGAGAAATGGAACGGACTGAGAAATGGAACGGACTGAGAAATGGAACGGACTGAGAAATGGAACGGACTGAGAAATGGAACGGACTGAGAAATGGAACGGACTGAGAGGTGGCATGCTGCCTGATTTGGAGTTTACGGATTTCGCACATTCGTTGCTCCCAAATCTCAAACGGGAAGCCGTCGATCTTGCAGACACATGTGATCTGCTTCAGGTACAGAGGTAAGTGTTTTGACGTACCATACCGGCTCTAGAAATCCTTCCATCCCCACAGTACAAAAAACTCTTACAACTTGGCATCCCCCAAACTCTTCCTGCCCCCAAACCCAAACAAATAAGCCGCAACCTTCCTCATCTGAATCTCCTCACTTCCCTCCGTAATCCGATACCTACGATGATGCCGCCAAATATGCTCAAACGGGAAATGCCTACTATAACCATTACCGCCATGCACTTGAATCGCTCGGTCAGCCGCTTCAGTACATAGTCGATTCGCCCAGTAGTTGCACATGGAGACTTTATCGCCGAGTTTCTTCTCGACCTCTACGTGTGGCATGCTGTCCATTTCTAGTGCCGTCTTGCGTATTAAGAGACGCAGCATCTCGGCTTGGGTGGCGAGCTCGACAAGGGGAAATTGGATGCCTTGATTATGAGATAGTGGTACGCCGAAAGGAGCGCGGTCGTTGGCGTACTCGACGGAGGACTGGATGCAGAAGACTGCCGCGCCGAGGGAGGATGCGGCTTGACGGATGCGGTTTTCGTGCACGAAGGCTTGGGCGACACCAAGGCCGTTGTGTATGGGACCGAGAATGGAGCTGTTGGGCACCCATACGTTTTCGATAGAGACGCTGGCATGGTCGGTTGGCATATTGAGAGTCCTAGATCCGGTGCGGTCAGCACCAAATCTCGTAGAATATGAACAGAGCATGCATAATGAACACAAGGGCTTCCTACCATTGATAGCTCTCCGTCTTAATCCCTGGGTCCGATCTAGGGACAACAAAACAACTAATCCCCTTCGCCTGTCCATCCTTCCCACTGGTCCTCGCAAAAATAAAACAATGAGTCGCACTATGCATTCCTGTCTGCCACTTCTTCCACCCATTGATTTTCCATCCCTCGACCCCATTCCTCGTCTCGGGCTTCGCCCTTGTCGCCATATGCGTAGCATCACTTCCATGCTCTGGCTCAGTTAATCCAAATGTGATCCTGACCTTGCCGTCTAGTCTACCTCCAATTAATTCCTTCTTCTGCTCCGGTGTCCCGAAATGTTGGACCATAATCACATCAGGGAAATTGCCGACCATTGAGTGTTCCGTCTGAAGGTCATTGAACAGACCTAGGCCTTTGGCAGCCAGGTGTTCCCGGATCACCGCCATCCAAAGATTGCCTCCCCTTCCATCACCGGCGTTTTGCCCCCCGTACTCCTTCGGTAATGAAAGGCGATAGAATCCGGCCTCATCAGCCAACCGCTTAGATTCATGTAAAAGGTCTTCCCATTCCTTTCGGGGAAGCCCGCCATTATCCCAATCGGTCCGAGCGTGCTCGCGGCGATAGTCGAAGAAGCGATTATTGTCATCTCTATTCTGGAGAGGCTTTATTTTTGTCTCGATGAAGGTGTCAAGGTCTTTGAGGTATTGCACAAGGTCGGGTGGGAGGGAGAAGTTCATCGCAGCCATTTCAGCCTGTGGGTCAATCAGCAGTAATGTAATTCTCCGGTAGGTTCAGCAATTGCCACGGAATAGGAACAGATAACAAAGACTCCATTGATGAGCTATATACAAAAGACTGGTGGTCTTATACTGCTGACTCGCTGATATTGGCGCGTGGTTCGAGGGTGGTTGATCTCTCATGTCTGCGGGGAAGAAGTCAAGCGAGGACGAGCCTCGGTCAAGCTGCCCTGGAAGACGTGACATAAGCTCATCATTTAAATACACGCGTAATAGTTTGAAATAGGGATGAGAGCAGAATATAACCTGCTAACATAAGCGTCTAGTATAATGAAGAGTACAGTATCATGCATCTTGCTTGGGATTTCGCACATGCCCGTGCCACGATAGAGGTCTACATTAATCAACAGCAAGGGTCTATTAGCGATTTGTTCTCTGCATAAGAATTTTGTATTCAAATCTGGCCGAACGTAGCATTCCAACCAACTGGGAGTGATTCTTCCATATGGAGACCGCCAGGGGAATATCAAGGTCGTTTAGCTTATCAGTTTTCCGCCCCAATTCAGACCGTGGAAATATATGTAGAAGGATTTCCTTTTTGATGAACCAGCAAATGCAAATCAAATATGCGCCGGCCGCAATGCAGTGAAAATTCAAAGGGTATCGTTGAAGTGATTGCGTCGAAAGGTAACCAGAGCGGCGATCCGCCTCTTGGAAACCTGCGAAATAGAAGGAAATAGTTTTGGTGAACGTTGACGAATTTCGGCCGAAGGTAAGAGACAAAAGCTCAGAGATTGTATAACCGTCATAATGGACCGATGAAATCTTTTAGTATAGTAACAAGGTCGTCTTGTCTGCTCAGTTGGAGTAAGAGTTTCTCCTCGGTTTGAGACCATTGCCGAAGAACATCTCTCTCTGTTTTTGATAAGTACTCATCTTCGTGTCCAATAACGTCGGTACGTTCGGCCTTATCGATAACTGCTTGGACTGTTTCTCGCTCAACTTTGATTCTCTGGAGTATTCGTGCCATCGCTTTGTAGGTATCGGTGAGAAGTAGCTGGCGGCAGCGCTCTTGGTCATAGAACCAGAAGTACATGGTTCGGCTTGGTTGCCGGCTTGCGTCTTTCGGGACTTCTTGCGTTTCTACGTATCCAGATTCTTGCATAGAAGTGAGAATGGAGCGAATCGTTTTGGGTGGCGTCATGCTGAAAGTAGAGACCTGTTTCTCGTCCAGCTTCCCCTTGCTGTGAAGGACGCGAATAAGACGAGCCCCCATCCGGTCATGTCGTGCTGTGACAGTCTTCTCTATCTCATTCTGAATAAGGGTTTCCGCTAATGATGCGAACTCGACTTTCCATTCGCTCGTACCGCGAGAACCCATCCAATGAGCAAATTTGCGAGGATCTTCACACAATAGTCGAAGATGTTGATCCACCATACGGGTGCGAGTGCCCAAATTGTCGGATGCATGACCATTGAGATGAGCACCGTCTAGATCCTCGAACTCGTCGTGTGCATCTCCATTGATACCGTTAGTTGTGATGTCTTGCTGAAGCCCATCTGCAAGGTCGATATTAGTGTCAATGACTTTAGCCACCTCTTGTGAAGTTACAATAACTGGTGGGTCCTCTATGAGCTCTCCGTCCTCGTTCTCAACGGGAAAATTCTCGAAACACCTGGGTATTCGCTCCTCCAAAAGTCGCAGCAAAGTCCGATAGACCAATGACGTGGTCTGGCCGAGGTAGCGTGAAGCCAGAAGAGTGAGCTGCTCGGTACGAATCGCGACACTAATTTTCTCGTGGTTGACGCGGACCACGATCTCCCCCTATAACCAGTTAGCCAAGGTTGACATCGAGGCAGTCATGCGTTTACATCTAAGGAGACATCATCGTCTTGGGTATCGCCCAAGTCTGAGTGGCCATTCGTCCCATTGACGCCGTTCAGTCTGATTCGTTTGCGGGGTTGAAAAGCGGTTGACATGGTAGGTCGTTTAGTACCAATCACAGCGCTATTGTGTGGTAATTCCAGTGCATCGTCTCGGTCTTTCCGCTTCTGTTTGTTGAGCTTTTGAGCGTACTCTTTGACCTTTCTTGGGCCTTTGGGAATTTTGTTTTCGAAACTGCTACTAATGACAAACGCGGCAGCCTCGTTGTGCAGATCAGCCTGGGGCCAAAAATGCGAGGCTCGAACAGGAACTATCCATCCTACGGATAGCAGCTTGTATAGAAGAGTGTGAAGCTGTCCCCGAGATCGAAAGTGATTTTCCGGTTTTTTGGTGGCAGACGAAGAGCCTGCGCCATTGCGAAGCTCGTCCCCGTTAGAAAAATCGTCAACATCTATCACTCCCGTTCCGCGCGACAGCCCATCTCCGTTGACACGATTCGTGCCTGTTTCCAAGTTCGATTTATTATTGGCGACACCGTAGGCCTCCGTCAAATCACTGACTTTTGTATGTCCAAGAAGGAGCAAGTTGGATATGATACCCGCTGCTTGCTCGCCGTATCGGTCTTGCACCATTTCCTCTATTTTCCCATATCGGACAAGGTTATACGCATGTTCCCAGTTCGCTTCGAAGTAGGTGAGTCCATCAGTATCGGAAGTGTAGTGGAGGGCTAAATGCTGCTGAATGAGGACGACAAGCCCATGCTTGAAATGACGTGCGGAAAGATTCGAGTAGCGTAGGAGACCAGACAGTGGTTGTCGTCCGACACGCGCGAGGGTGGAGAAGACTTGCTGAGAGAATATCAGTCTGAAGAAATGAAATCATTTGCCAGAATCGAGGTTTCGCGCAAATAAGCTTAATTGACCGGCGTTGTTCGGACAAAGCTCTTCGGGTAACATACAGAGGATAGTTCGCCATATAAATCGTCTATTAAGAGGGTGCAAAGCTCGGAGAGATACTGAAGCGATCAAATTAGTATTCGTTTATGTTAATTTCCTCGGACAATGAGGATGGTTAGTAAAAGCCTCGGTGTTGATGTACCTGGGACATTATGTTTCCAGATCTGTCACTGCTTCTCCAGAAAGGTGCTGTACCTGTCGGTACGGAGACATAGATAGTTGACTGGTGGAAGCAGTTCGTGATTTCGTGGGTGAACTGGGATTTTGGGGGAGTCAGTTCGACGCGGGCAACTTTTGACATTATTCGGAGCATGCGAGAGTTCGGAGCAGGCCTTGGAACGAATTCGATCACCTCTCTAACCGTAATCCGTTCCACCCTCCACAGCACATCATCCATCAATTGCCCGCCTTCCACGCCGTCTTTGCCTCCTAGCACGGCGCCCTCTCTAAGATGCTCTCTCGTTCATCTGTCTGCCGGGGCGCACAGCGTGCTCTCAGGCGTCAATGCCCTCACCCGGTGCAACGCCGAGGGCTAGCTGCTCCAGCTTCAGGTTCCTTCCAGTATCAGACTGGCGATGCCAAAGGAGTCAAATTCGCGAGTAGGGATCTTGCTGGGCCTACGACTACGCTGGCACTGGTTTCGAAGGCTGGAACGAGATACCAACTTCTCCCTGGGCTAACGGAAGGTCTGGAGAAATTCGCATTCAAGGTACGGGTATCCAATTGCCGAGCATAACATACTTTTTGAAGCTTTACAAACTTACGGATCTCTATTAGAGCACCGAGCGACGATCTGCACTACGCATTGTTCGAGAATCTGAGCTCCTCGGTGCCGAATTGACATCGTACCACTCCCGTGAGAATCTAGTCATTGGAGCAAAGTTCCTTCGAGATGACCTTCCGTACTTTGTTGAGCTCCTCAGTGAAGTCGCTACCTCGACGAAATATGCCCGTATGTTTTGAGACCATGACAATACGGAACGTGTGGAATTGACGACAATCACAGCGCATGTTTATCACGAGGAAGTGCTCCCTCTTATCAAAATGACCGAGAAGAAGCTCCTCGCCAACACGAAGGAAATTGCTCTTAACTCCGCCCACAGCCTTGCTTTCCACCGTGGACTCGGCACCCCTGTGATCCCCGCTTTCTCGGCGCCCTATACACAATATCTCGATGCGGACACAATTGAGCACTTTTCCGAGTTTGCGTATGCGAAACCCAACTTCGCTATTGTCGCTAATGGTGCTGAGCATGAAGATCTATCGAAATGGGTCAATGAATTCTTTGAGGGCGCTCACTCCCAACCGCCCAAGGACATTCTGGAAGCTTCAGGCGAAAAGCAAACCAAGTACTATGGCGGAGAGGAGCGCATAGCACATGGTTCAGGCAACTCCATGGTTCTTGCATTCCCTGGCTCAAGCTCCTTCACTGGTGGATTCTACAAGCCTGAAATCGCTGTTCTTGCATCTCTCCTCGGTGGACAATCAAACATCAAGTGGTCATCGGGCTTCTCTCTCCTGGCCAAGGCTGCTGCAGGGCCCGGCACGACAGTTGAAACGAAGAGCGCCATCTATTCCGATGCTGGTCTTCTCTACATAGCTATCAACGGGACGGCGTCAAATGTCGCAGCGGCCGCCTTCGAGGCAGTGAAAACTCTCCACAGCATTGCGGGTGGCAAGATCAGCAAGGAAGACATCAAGAAGGCCAAGGCAGCCGCGAAGTTCAAGGAACTCGAATATGGCGAGGACGTTAAAGCAGGCCTTGAGCTCACCGGATCTGGGTTAGTGCATGGGAGAAAAGCGTACCAGATCGACGAGACAGCGAAATCCATCGACAGTGTTACAGACGAGAAAATCAAGGCTGTAAGTATAGCAAGTCAATTACTGATGTTGCAATGGCTAACGATTCTGTAGGCTGCCAAGACATTGCTTGAGAGCAAAGCTTGTGTGTCATCAGTTGGCGACTTGTTTTTGCTGCCATATGCGGAGGACCTTGGCCTCAAAGTATAAATTCAGAAGAAGGAAAGGAAAAATACTTGATTGTTGGTTGCTCTGGAGTGTACCATTATACTGTGATTAGTCCCCAGATAGAGTTGTATTTGTGGAATGGAATATCAATCGAGTTATTGCACACCCAGAGCTCATCATGTCTGTGCATTCAAACCAACAAGCTAAACCCACTGTATATATCGATCATGTTGGAAACAATAGCAATTTTATTTTCGACATCACCAAAAAGGCCAAACGTTGGAGGTACCTAGGTAATGCTGAGGCTCGGTCGTTCGGCGTAAGTCACGTGCTGCTATAATCGTCCCGAAGTTCTCGGCAGACCATCTCAAGCTCCAAGCACCTCCAACACGCCAAACCAAAGAATTCACCACCACCACCCTCTGTACCATCACAATGGCTTTCGCTTGGAAAGCAGCAGGTCTCACGTATGCAACCCCGCAGTCTGTCATCGAGCCACTGACTGACAATGGCTAGCTACAACCGTTACTTGGCCGTCGCATCCCGCGTCGTCCGACGATCCCTCAAGGAAGACAAGCGAATTCAAGCTGAGCGCCGAGGGGAGATGGAACTGAAGTTCGCCAAATGGGAGGTGAGTGCTAGAACTTGGAGATAATATACCGGACGGTGGAGCTGATGGAGAGACGGACAGAACGGCAAGCAGGGCGAGAACAAAAGCGTTGCCAGCGCGAATGAGGCAGCCATGGCCGCGCACGCCGAGAAATCATCATAGGCACACAGCGGAAGAGAATTTGGGAGGTGATGGATGGTGTTTAGAGTAGTTTGGGATTGGGTGGGAAGCCAAGCTGGGAACTTTGAGACTCTGTATATGCTGTACTATCATCCTTTTCAGGCCGGTAACAAAGCCAAATGCAAGCGAAGTGCTTCTGACCCAACATCGTCCTTTTCACAACAGCCAGACCTTCGCTATGAATGATTGTGATTGTTGAAATGACATCATGAAAGCTCCTTACGATGACAGCACTGGATTTGATGAGGCAAAACGTACTGAGGACGTGAGATTCGGCTATCGTGGAAATCCGCTCCGTCTTTTTCTGATACCCAGCCATGGCAGACTCCTCTCGACTTGATGAACCAGAAAAGGTAGAATACCAGGAAATTGATGATTCTGTTCCTGTAAATGGTGAGTTCTTTGAAAACAAGTCTCTTACATGCAAGGCTGAAAACTGAAAACTGCAAGATGCTGCGCAGGACTGCCCGAATGATCAGCCTAATTCCACCGTTCAAGCCCAATTACCATTGAGACCAGTGCCTCACGCCGTTTCAAACGGAACTCGAGCTTGGGACATCACTGAAAAGTTTACGCAGGCGTGTTCCGGTAGGTACAAGCTTCCAGTTCTTCTCTTAAAGCTTCTCACCACCTTTGGCTCGTTTTTGCATAAATTCACACGCTTATTCACACGCTTTTCCTCACGCTGTTCGTCTATATTTCGCCCTTGTTCATTATATTCTCACATTTTCGTATCGTTGTACCATTTCAACCGTTAACTAATGAACCGTAGTTTTAAATATCGGCCAGCTTGTGAAAGATGAGTACTTTACATTATTCGAGTCTATCGGGGCCCTGGAGGCGAGGATACCCCATTCCCCAGCTACAACACCATATTAATCTTACAGATAGATTATGGACTCCAAAATGGATAGCGGCTTTCTCCATCCAGGCGAAACTCTAGAGGACGATTACGACGTACTGAAACCGCTTTTACCGGAAGAGGTGATAGGCATCATGGACCAATTACTATGCTACGAGATGGCATGGCATCAAGGCTATCCACTATCACAAACCCTCTTCACATCCGTTTACATCGACAAGCTTCTTTGGCCAGAACCCCGAACTCTTCAAGAAGCCCAGTTTTACCGTGGCGATGAACCGCAGCACCTTGGGGTCTTGCATCATGTCCTCCGAGCGTACTGTATTGGTATAATCAAATGCTGTGACTTCGTCATAGGCAGGATCACCTCGAGGGATTATTTTGAAGAAGAGGACTTTTGTACTCATACGTATAATCGGGTTTTATTCTCCAGCGTCCCCTACGATTTCGTTTTGCATGAGCTTGAGATGGCGACGCAGTTCGTGGAGACAGAGTGAGTAATCTTGCACATCACTCATCTAGTTCCTGGCTAGCAAAACAATTGTCCACCCTTCCGTCATACAAATCATCCTTACTAACGAAAAGAAGAACAGAGTCCCTGACAAACGCAGGAGTAAAATCAGCATTGCTTGCCCGCTTAGATTTCCGGCGAAGTTTCCTCATGGCGCTATCACCAGACTACTCGGTGCAAGATTTGGACAGGTACTGGCCACCGGTTTCAGCTACGCTTCCGGAAATCGAGACGACGCATGATCTTGGCCGGCCGGTTCATGGCTCGTTCAGCACGAAAATCCAACGTCGATTAGCTAGCACAGTTCCTCCGCGACCTGTAGTGGAACTGGAGTTCAAAGACGCATTTGAGAAATTGAGCCAGCTCTGCGCCGACTGCACCGAGGCAGTCCGGTATACACTTATCGACCCTTGTCCGCTAGAGTATCAGGTTCGTTAATACCCCAATACTATATCTTGATAATTATTCTCTTGAGAATGAGAAGCTGTATCACAGCCTAGGATAAGTGCTAACGTCTCCTATATAGTCTTTCCTATGGGCATTTGCAACTCGAAAACCTCAACCTCTCGCCTATGCTCGATCCTACCTATCCGGCTTTGTCTTCGCTGGTGGCAACGAAGTCTTTGCACATCTTATCCGCGAAGATCTCAAAGCTCTCGTGTTTCCAGACGACCAGGTTCTCGACCCCGTAAACTGGACGATAGAAGAGCCTAGAAATCCAATGGTGCCGAAGGACAGACGCCTTCAAATGGCTTCGTTGATTGACGAGTTTACCAATAGAGCCATGCAGGTGAGATAGATACTGGTTTATATGTCAAACTTGCGAACATATTAATAGGATTGCCTCATAGAACTACCTTGAATTCTGGACATCCCTCTGCCAAAACGGCTGCCGCATGCGCCGCATGCTCTGCCACAGCATCCTCGCATTCGACCAACTCCAATCAGACGTACTTCCCAACTCCCCTCCCCCTCTTTCTTTCCCAATCCCTACAACAAAACTCAAACTAACGGACTACAGGCGGGCGTCCTCGACGACGATCTCCAAGCCCTTACCTCCGACCCGCAGCAATACCCCCTCATAACATGGGTCTACCACCACAAGCTGCGCCAAATAGAATGGGTCATTCAGCTTGGCTTCGAGCAAGAAATATATCTCCCAGACGAACTGGCGGCGCAATATCATTTTCTTTCCAAAGTATCCGAAACCCGCCAACGCCTCCTCGCTACGCTCCTCTCGGCCTTCGAACAACGCCACTCCGCCCTTGCAAGCCTCTCCTCAACACCTGAACTATCAAAACAAATCGACCGCCTGAAAACCAGCCACGCCCTTCTGTCCTCCCTGCACGCCTCCGCAACAGGCACAATGGAACTCGCCACTTCCCTCCGCCAATTCTACATTCTCCTCTCCTACTGCCGCCTCCTCCCCACCCCGCCCCGCCCTTTCAGTACCCCAGCCCTCCGATACGAGTTGCGCATGAAGCCTTTCCTGCCGCTCTCCCCATCCGAAGTCATACCTTTCGCGGATATGGACGCCATATTACAACCATGCGGCTCGTACACCGCGCCAATGGCAGACTTGACAAGAATGCTGTGGAGTGCAGATGTGTGGCAGGAGTTGGAGAAAGGAATCAAACGTGCGCGCGAGGCGTGGGCGGTGGTGAAAAGGATGGGACCTGAGGCGGCGAGGGCAAGGGGTGTACAGGGGGATTGGGGAAAGGGCGTGCAAGGTGTGTTGGCCAGTTGTATTGCTGCAGGAGTTG
The DNA here is from genome assembly GCA_001692735.1 of Lepidopterella palustris CBS 459.81. Classification (NCBI taxonomy): domain Eukaryota; kingdom Fungi; phylum Ascomycota; class Dothideomycetes; order Mytilinidiales; family Argynnaceae; genus Lepidopterella; species Lepidopterella palustris. The sequence goes on along the minus strand of KV744834.1, from coordinate 101,582 downwards.
CCGTTGCAGGGGCCAGGGAGGCAGTTGAGAAGGCTATCGAAGGGGAGACGGGGGCGGGAGTCGTGGGGCGGGTGAGGGAGAGAGCTAAAGTCGAGGTGCCGGCTGCAAGTGGGGAAGCGGGGAGGGGGAAAAGATATCATGAGTGGTGGGTTGTTCCTAAGATTGTGAAGGCGTGAGAGTGGGTGTCGACAGAAGTTCCTGTGCTCAATGTTATTGCATGTTAAGAAGATCGAATTGCACCCAATTGTTTCAGTGAGGTCGAAATACTCTGGTGCTATTAATGAGCTTAGAGTGTGAAAACGCTTCTACAGGACTTTAAGGCGAATTTCATGTTGTTAACTTATCTTATGCGAAACTTGGCGTGATTAGCTCCCTCTGCCTAGAACCGATGAGAACAGGATATAGTCAGGGCCGTCTCTTTCGTGTCCATTAATCGAGCATTGCTTTCGACTCCTCACAATGGCCCACAAAGCTTTCCACAACACACCCCTCACTCGCACACAACTCCCACAATCCGCTCATTATCACTAACACCAAAAACCCAAACACCGTCTGAGCATCCCCCGTTAATTTCCATCCCAAAAAAACGCCTACGCATGCAACACAGAAATGTCCGGCCCATCCAATGTTCCAACCTCTATCCTTTAAACTTCCTTAAACTCATCTATAGTCCGTTAGCTCCTAATGCAAAAGTGCCCCTTCCTTAACCTCAAACTCGGAATATCTGCGCTAACTCACATCTCTCACCCGCCGTATACTGCGCGCCGAGATACCCCTCTCGCCAGATTGTTTTGAGCGGATCGATGCTTCGCGCAGGAGACTGGATGTGGGAGAGATGTTAGCTTGAGTTCTGGAGGTCTGGCGGAGATGGTGTGTGTGTGTGTGTGTGTGTTATAGGGAACTCTGAGGAGTTCCGTAGGTGTAGAACGGGAGGGGGAATGCAGGAGAGGCTGGGGGGCCGGAGGCATGGACTACACTCGCAGTTTCCGTGATCTAATACCATAAACGGGAACAGGAATAGGAACAGAAACAGGAACAAGAAGCTTGGAACGTACTCTTGAAGAAACAGCGTGTAGTCCAAGAATATCTGCCCAGTTCCTTCAATTAGCGACAACGCTCATTATTCCTCTTCTCCTCCCGAAACCGGATTCTGCTAGTATTGCCGGGTTGAAAGTGGGGAGGTGGGCGGATGGGTACCATTATATCTGTGTTCTTGGCTAGGGCTTTGTTGCTGTGCGCTTTGATGATGCGCTTGAGTGTCGAGCGAGGATATAGCGATTGCGCGGGCGCCATTTCTGCAGAGGTAGAGTGGGATTTATGAGAAATGTTGCGGCGTTTGTGGTTGTGGTAGTTTGTTGTGAAGTTGTGGCGTTGGCACTCACGTCGCGGAATCGGGGTAAAATGCGATATCACGTGCGCGCGATGGGGACTATATTTCTTGAAGGTTGTTGGATTTCATTTGAGCAGGCAAAAGATCCCAAAGATGCTAATTTGGATATCCTCGAGTGATCTAGCTTCGAATACAGGACCCCAAAATCGCCCCCATCTACTTATAGGTATAGACCCATTCCGAATGCTTTCATGCTCTCCGTATGTAGCAGCACGTCTGCATACCACTCTCAAGGCCAGCCTCTTGTCTGCCAAGCCACAAAAGCATATGTGTTTGCCCGTTAAGACGTCTACTCTCCTCACGAATCATCCACCTCCATACCCTCACCTTCCGCAGCCGCATCGCCTTCCCTGTTCTCGAAAGTTGTCTCTAGCCAGTTTTGAATATCCGATCCCTCATACAACTTAAAGTTCTCCCCAACGCCCGCAACACCCACACTTGTATTATCAATCGTGAGCTCTTTATCCTGAGACAAGCTCTCCTTTAGCGCTCTCAACGCATGTTTCACCAACTCCTCCCTACTAGCCCCCTCAAACTCATCCAAATTCCGTTCTAGATACGTCCTCGCCATCTGACTGCGAGCCCCAATTCCACACGCCACCATCTCCTGCGTGACACCCGACGGCTGGAACTCGAAAAGGTGCGGACCTTTTGCGTCGACGCCGGCGATCAGTAGGCCCACGCCGTACGGTCGCTTGCCGTATTGTTGCGTGTTAGTCTGAGCGCGGTCGGCAATACGTGATGTTATCTCGGAGAGCGGGATCGCGCGGTCGTAGGTTAGTCTGGACGCGAGCGATTGCTGCTTCATGAAGTTGCTAAGAACGCGGGCGTCCGAGGCGAGGCCTGCTAGGGCAATGCCATAGTGACTGTCGATTGGGATGATCTTCTTCTGGTATGAGGAGAGCTCTTCGGCATTTCGCTGCTGGGGTGTTAGTGGGTGTGATGGGTGTGGTAGTGGGGATGAGATGGGCTACCTTTATGGCTGCGAGCACGGCGTGGGTTTTGCTGACGATGCCGACGACAACTGAACCTTGCTTTACGGCTTCTGAGGCGTATTCGACTTGGAAGATGCGGCCTTGGGGGGAGCTAGGAGTTGTTAGTTTGGGTGTGAGGAAAGTGACAGAATTGCATACAAGGTCACCGAGTCATTGTCATAGTTGTTGCGGAACATGGTGGAGGCGTTGTGTGTGAGTGTGATATGTATTAAATGGACCAAAAGAGGATAAAGGGGAGGTTTACAGAGGCACGTTGGATGTTAGAGTGAATGATGTTGAAGTTCAAGGCAGTGATGAGTTACGCGGAGGAGCTTTGGGAGCTCGGACAGGGATCATCACAGAGCCGCAACCTCCCAGCCTCGTTGCTAGGCTAAGCGCGAGCAACGTCAACCACGAGACGGCGAGGCAAACGACTATCAGCTATCAACCACTGTAACAAATCCTTCCTCTTCACGAGAGACTGTCTACAATATATTTGCCAACTTGCTCGAAGCAACAACATCCACCTACCGTACTTCAGAACCCCTCCCTCTCCACCCGCAACAATGGCCGGCCTAAAGACCATCATTGTACTCTCCTTCGTACGGCTCCCCCACAACTGCCCTTGCGTCCATCTTCTCCCCTTCCATATACTAATCTACTATGTGCATTAGATCCTGGCCATCGGCTTCCTCCTTGTGATCCTTTCCTCCGCGCTGTGGCACAACTACTTCCCGCTGCTAGTCGTCGCAACCTACGTTATCGCGCCTCTACCAAACTGGATCTGCAGTCACGCTGCCAACCCAGATGACTTTATGGAGAGTGCAGGGAGCGGTGTCATTGATTTTGGAAGGTTCATGACTGGGTTTTTGGTTGTTATGGGCGTTGGTATGCACCTTCCCGCTGCCTTGTGCCATAGTTTGAGTTGCATGGAGGATAGATGGGCGATGGTATTTTTATAATACCAATATGGCTCTTTAGAAGCATATGAAGTGGATTGGTTGAGAGTTGTTGCTGACGTCGGACTCATACAGCTTTACCGGCGCTGCTGGCTCATTGCCACATTATCCAGGTGCCCGCGATGGTCATGTCGATTATTGGTGGTTTGTTGATATATGGAACGATCGTTAGCTTTGAGTTGTTCTTCCAAGAAGAGGCAGAGTTCTAAGGAATTTTGGGAACACTAATAGAGGGGCTGAACAGTGGGAGGATGGTGAATAAGTAAAACGAGGCGTGATCACTTTGCTGAGTTGGATGGGAAGGATCTGTTTTCGAATATCAGTAAAGTCATTGTTCTTATGGTTCGAGAGGCTTGAGGCGTTTTTCTGGACCGTTTTGGCAATATAGTGTAGCATTACATCGGATATATATTGCAGCTTTCAATCAAAACTATTCTTTTGGAATTGTTTCCGACATCACATAATGTGTCTGCCGATAACTAGAATTGATATGAACTGCTGCCAAAACCCCAAAGCGCCGCTAGTTAGACAGTACAAACAAACAGTAGAAAAAGCTGCCCAACGAGATATGGTATCTCACTCCAGCCGCTCTCCTTCCCTACGCTGCATATCAGCAGGCTTCACGACTCACAGAGCTAGATTGTAGGTGTACTCGTCTTCCATATTCTGCGCGACCCAAAGAACAACAGAACTAGGCACCATTCATTAGCCATCCCTCATACACAAGACTATAGAAACTAACCTCAGCATAACAAGTCCATTGGCAACCACGTTCGCGACCCCCATCCACAGCGTCGGGAACGGATACTCAGGCACAACGTATTTGAGCCCCAGCACCGCGCCCGCACCGGCCAAACCCCCCGCCATTAACGCAAAGCCCAGAAACAGCACCAAGCGCGCCTTCCATGCTACTCCGTTGCCGCTATAGCTGAAGCTGTCAGCGGATAGTCGTGATTTATCGATAGAGTTGATGACGAGCATGCCCAGCGCGCTGCAGATTCCGGGGATCCAGTCGACAAATGTGATATGGACAGGCGGGTCGGAGCCGTTGAGAGCGGATTTGGAGAACGCGGCGGCGTCGATCAGAATGTAGAAGCCGAGAGAGAACTGGAGGGGTTTAGTATGTGGTGCACTGTGTGAGGTTGGAAGGGAGATATACCAATGCGCCGGCTGTGTAGACGCCTGCGGTGCGAGTATTCGCGCTGTTGAGCCATGCTGGTTTTGGGAAGCGGAAGAGTCTGTGGGAAGACATTTTTGCAGCTGATCAAACAAGGGGTATCGAGGTGAGAATGTGGTGTCCTTCTGAGGGTTGTATGTGGTGTTGTCGAGCTGGTCATGAGCTGGGCCATCAGCCGGAGCTGTCGTCAACTTTCGGCGCCGGGAACAAAGATGTTCCAGAAATCTTGGCACTTTGAGCTTTCTTTGAAGCATTTTTAATCTTTCAACTACTAATTTCCACAAGGCATAAAAATTCGCAATGGCACCTACGAAACCCTCGAAATCGCGAGGAAAGCCCAGTGGGCCTTCGAAGTCCTCAAAGTCGTCCAAATCATCTCGACCTTCGTCCAGACCGAAATTCTCCACCGAAGGCGGGATCTCCAAGCGCAAAGTCAAACAGGCTGCCCTCTTGAAGAAAGGTGGAGCGCAGAAGACGAAGGCTACAAACCCAAGACTGGTAAATAAAAAGAAGAAGCGTGTTTACTCGGAGAAAGAGTTGGGCATACCCGCATTAAATATGATTACACCGGTTGGAGTTGTGAAACCAAAAGGGACGAAGAAGGGAAAGGATTTTGTGGACGATCAGGAAAGCATGATGACTATTTTGGCTATGGTCAATGCAGAAAAGGAGGGTCACATTGAGTCAAAGATGATGAAGGCTGTAGGTTACTTTCTGAGAAGTTTGTATCTGAGAGTTATGGCTGACCTCTATGAAGCGGCAAATGGAGGAGATTCGTGAGGCAAGGAAGAAGGAAGCTGAAGCACGGAAGGAGGTGAAAAATGCAAAATTTGTAATCCATTGACCATCTTGGGATTTATGCGCATGACTAATTTCTGGCTAGGAGGAAACCAAAGACTCCCTTCGTAAGAAGCGCAAACACAAGAGTGGACCCAAAGTAACAAACGACGACGTTGAGGATGCATCTTCGAAAGCAACAAAGGGCAAAAAAAAACGTGTATCATTTGGTTGAGTAGTGATTAATTGGTCTATATGACATATATGGTCTACGGTCTATGGGCCATTATATGTTCATCGAACAATCATAACTCGATCATGAGGAGGCATCCGGAACATGAGGGACATGCAACCTTCTACGCATGGGATCGTATGTTGCCTCCTTGCAGACTGGCACTGCACTGCCATTGGCTTCAACTTTCTCGGCGAGAGGCGCTTCTAAATCTACCTCATTCGCGACCTTGATCAGAAATGCATCGGCCTGCTCTGATCAGAAACGGTTCGAGGAAGGATCATGGTTCATCCACTTACGGCTTTTGCGAACCATCTTGTACCTCCAACCTGGAACCAACTCAGATGTCCTCCGAGGGATGTGGTGCATAAGACGGCGTATGGGTTCTGCTTGAACTCTTCGTATGGAATAGCCTCATTCACGCAAATCTGAATAAACAAGTGTTAGTAAGATCAGAAAAAAAAATAAGAAAAAAATCAGATTACCACTTACTGGATCATCTTCCGCGTTGATGGCCAAAAATGGGATTCTAATGGCAAGCATTGAGTCCGTCGAGGAAGCATCACGATAGTATGCCCCTTCAGTTGGATAACCCCATGTTGGCCCTTGAATATACCTATAGTCATTACTCGTTAGCCGGAAATATGCTTCATCTTGAACCATTAAAACTTTACCTGTCGAACTCGTGAAGATACTTGAGTTTTCTCACTTTTTCGACGTCTATCTTCGGGTTCTTCAGGATCTGATCCATATGTCTAGGACTGATCAGTATCTTTTTCAGTCCCTAGACTAATGTTACTTACGTTTCAAAAAGCCTCTTCATGTTGGTTCCCATCGTTTTGGAGTAGATTTCAAGGCCCATCCATGACCTCTGCAGTGCCAAGGAGCCAGCTTCCAAGTTCCATGGGTTCGAGCATACAACTGCCGCCTTGAATACGCAATTCGATCCTTCTTCACCAATATACTGTACGATTTAGCGCCTGGGGCTGATTGTAGAGGTGTACGTAGCGTAGGTAGCTAACACTCACATTGGTTAGGATGTTTGCCCCTAAAGAGAATCCTATTGCGAACAGCGGCCTGTTCGGAAATTTCTCCCTCAACCACTTTACTATCTGTCTGATATCCCAGGTTGCACGGGCATTGTACAACAATGGCGTTGTAATCTTCGACATGGCGCAGCCTCTTGAATTAATTACGCAAGCTTCCCACCCACCCTCTTTCGCAACTAAAGGTGCCAGAGCATGCCTCAGATAAAGTTCATGCGAGCCCCCACTCAGGCCATGAAGGGTAACCAGCATTGGCTTGCTATCCAACGAATCAATTTGTTCAAACTCCTTTTCTGAGTAATAGGTAGTCAGTACTGGAAGTGTATCGTCCTTTGGGCTTGGTGTTTGAACAACAAAGTCAACAGAGAACTGTCCCGCGTATGCCGGATCGTCTGATTCAAATATCCTTCTCTTGTAGATAATTTGGGGTCCTGCGTCTTTCATGACTGTCCATATCGTTTGTATATGGCCATTGAATAACAGAGGGTTTAAATGACATGGGGGTGCTGTTTCTTCGCACAAATCGGCGAGTGATATACGAGAGCCATCTCTCATAGCAAGCTTGATGGGATTTGGAGAATGGGTGAAGGTCTTTTTAGCGTGGCCAAGCCACGATAGTTCAACCATCGTTCTTTTATGAAGTCAGGATCCTCGACAGCTACTGCATAACCCAAATGAAAATCAGAGAATTGTGAGGTTAAAGAAAATAGTGTTCAGCGAGCATGAGGGGTGAACCGCGAGTCGTTTTGGCTTAACTGGAAGCCTCGGTCGCTTTCTGATTGAACAGCGGAACGCGACTAACGCCACACGTAACCGCGCGCATCACCACTCATCATTCACGATCGACAAACCATCTTCAATTCACCATGACCATGACGTGAATCGACTACGCGGTCAAACGACCCCTATACGCTTAATTCCAGCCGAATGCCATGGATTATCGATACCAGTATCCCCCTCAGCCTCCGCAAGGCGGCCAATATACCCCCACATTCTCAGCACCAGGATACACTCCGAATGGGTATCCCACGACCAATATTCCTCAACAGATGATATCAGAACCGTATTCCCAGTCACAGCCAGTGCAAAATCATTCAATGGTGGCCATTTCGCAGCGATCAAGTCAATACCAGCAGCAGCTTCAGCAGCAGTTCCAGCACCAGCAGGCGCACAACGCGATCCCGATTTCCCAGTATACTCAAAACTCTCAAGTGCCCGCCGCAAAGCCAGTTCCTCAGTATAGACCTACGCCGCAGCATAGGCCTGCCCCACAACACAGGCTTACCCCCCAGAAAGTATCACGGCACCCTCAAGTGGTGATACAAAAACCCCCGCCAACACCGTTTCCAATCTCAACCGTCACTCCGACCGCCTCCCCAAATGCCGCTCCACCCGTCGACTATCAGTTACTGCTGCTTTCACTAGCGGAGGAATACATTTCTGCAGCTCATGGAATGGGATCGATAGCCTCTTTGGCCCAACGAGAAGCTGATCTGGAACAATACTACAAGCTCATGTCGACTGCACTGAGATGTCTGGAGTCTGTATTGAAGGTTCGAGTAACAGTACCTGCAGTATATGCGCAATACTGAAAGGACTACAGCATTTTAGATTGCATCCGCGGGCCGAAGCGACGTTACGACTTCGATATGCCAGCTTGCTAAACGACGAAACGGATAACAATATGGAGGCAGAGACTGTGTTAAGCAAAGGGGTATGACGTTTATTCTATATCTAGGGAGTATCACGCTAACAATATACAGATTACACTATGTCAAAGAGTAAGCAGGTATCTCTCTCCGGAGTATGCACGTTGCTAATTCGGAAAGAATCGCCTATTCGACTTGAAATACAGCATGCAGCACCTTCTTGGTCGTGTACTCTTCAAAACTAACCCTCGAGCCGCACTGAAAACTCTGGATAATGTAATACCAGAAGTTGAAGCGTAAGTGAATTCGGAATGTTGTAAGTATTTTCTGATTTGGAACAGATATCAGCACATTGCTTGGGTATATGCTTTTCGCTTCTTGAGAGTTTCTCTATCACTGCAAATACCATCACATCCAGAGACATCTTCGGCACTACAGCACCTTCATGCCATTTCTGCGCTTGCTGAGAAGCAAGGTGACAGAGCCATCTTCGTCACGTCTGCTGCACTCGAGGCGATGGTACACCTTCGAATCCCCGGATCCGACAGTATAGAACAAGCGCAGCGGGCCATTGCGTCAGCAAGAAGCTTCCAGCTTGAAACTTCGGTGAAAGAACTGGGACAGATTGTAGCTCTAGTTGACTTCCTCGACCTCATGTGTAGTCTTCAACACTACGTGCCAGATCAAGCTGCAGCGAAAATGACCGCCATGCAGAAAATAATGGACCAAGCTGTTTTGGCTAGTACTGGCAAAGATAACGGCACTTTTAACGTTCTTGTCGACCGTAGCTCCGGCGGACAGCTGACTGCATCCACTGGCGGGATTTTCACCAAGACTGCAGATGGTCGAGATCACATCACGTTTTCTTGGCTTCATCGGAGAGACCTCTACTCGCTCGCGTACTATCTGAGTGGTGTAACGTCACATCTTAGAAATGAGGATAGGGCGGAGAACTACTTGCGAGAAGGAATCAAATTGATTCGCGGTATATATCTCTCAGATCACTATCAGCATCTGTTAATAGCTGACCAAATTTTAGAGAGCCTCGACCTCCATGAGCCTGTAAACGAATCCATGGCGGGTGCGTCGAGTCGCATCGCTTGGAGAATCCTCATGGATTGGCATATGAGACTACACCTGGCTTTTATTGCCTGTAGTAGGGCAGACTGGTCCTCTGCCGAGGCAACACTAGTGGCTTTGCGCGAGACCGCCAAAAACTCTTTTATTGACAGCACAGACACTTTACCGCGTCTTGCTACGTACCTCAGCGGAGTAGTGAATCAGGGAAAAGGCTTGACGGATTTGGCTCTCTCAACCTACCAACTACCAATCCTTGCTCTTCCTGCCTCTAATGCACGTCCGAACGACGCACATACCGATATTGCAATACTCGCAGCTATGAATTCTCTCCTGCTTATTAGAGACCCATCTCATCCTCAGCATTACGTCTCCGATACGCTCCTTGCTCAACTGGATCCCATTTGCCTTGCCCATCCTAACAAAGCCATTGTCTCAGCCTACTTCATCATCCAGGCCAACACGAAAGGGAAAGACTCTATCGTCAAGACCAAACATTGCATCCAATCCGCTCTCCAGGCCGCCAAATCCATTGCGAATCAGCAACTTCTCTGCATTTCGATGAACCTCATGACGGCCACCTTCTTCACGGACATTGTGGGCGAGCAGGCGGAGAAGAGTGCCAAGGCAGGACGATTGTTAGCGAAAAGATGTAAAGATGATTTGTGGGTTTGCGTTGCGGACGGCATGCTGGTCGATACGCTTGAGAAGCATGGAAAGATGCAGGAGGCTCAGGTCGTAAGGCAGGAGATGTTAGAGCTAAGAGCGAAGTTGCCAGAGACGTTGAGGGGTGGTTGAAGATGCTGGAATGGATTTTTCGAATGGTTCGGAGCGGCGTATGGCGCTTTATGATTCTGTGTTAGGCGGAAAAGTCGTCTCCGGTTTGGCGTTGAGCGGATACCATGTTATGTGTCAAGGAGGCATGTTGTCTCTCACGACATGAAGCGATTACCTGTGGTAATTTCTTGTTGTTGTTCTATCAAAGATGGCACTGATGGAATGTATGGGTATTCTAATCCTGTATTATGTACGAGACATACTGAACGCTAGAATCAGATGTGGAATATAACAATATTAAAGACGATGTTTCTTCCAATTTCTTTCACAAGTCTACCTCCTTGGAGGCATCTCCGACCGTTCAGCTCGATGTCGAATCCCGCGCTTTAGACAGATTGCGATGTAGCGGCTCCGGCGGTCTAAATACGGCTTGGCTACAAGTCAATATCTCTCCTCGAAGGTCTTTCGGCTCCTTCAGCCTCATCTTAGATTGTTCTAACTCTACGCTCTGGATTTCCATACCGCGAATTTGTGTATCTAATTTAAAGGCCTTTCTAGGAGTGTACATATAACGTCTTTATTCTAGCTTCAACTCAGGCTCAAATCTCACGACCTTGGTTGCAAGCCAGTGTACCGCCTCCAGGGTCGAAGTCGCCACTATGGTGTCACGTTTGGAGGTGACAGGAGCCATGGAGGTCGGTGACGAGATGACCAGCGTATAGCTACGTGGGATTTGGCTCATGAGGTTGGATAAGGTGACAAGGTGGCATTAGAGCAGTGGGATGGATGCATTGTCGGAGTGGGGGTTTTGGGATGGTAGAGCGGCGAAAGAGGGTATATATACCTCTTTCATTCTCTGCGAAGGTTTTGTTTTCTTTTTAACTTGACTTAGTAATGGTCTAATTCTGGAGCAGGAAGAAGATGAATGATTCGGGAACCCGTGTGGTCTTTGACAACATTCATAAGAACAAAGGAATGATGTATTCGTCATGAAGAAGTCTGTCGGCGATAATTGCCGATAAACCATGAGGATGATCTCTGTTCAACTGCAGTGATGCTGGATATCATCAATCCATGGTATCCAGGGTCTTCATCACTGGGACTGAGTGATGCGGTATGCTGGACTGCACAAAAGTGCACTCTTCTCGGCACTTTGGGATCTCTCGATATTTCGATTTTTGGTCATGTATTTTTTCTTCCCCCTGTTTTCCCTTTAGCTTAATAATGCACAATGCGGATAGCGCTGGACACGTCTAATTCCAAAATTTTCCAGCGTATGGATCCAGGCGCACGAGCCTTGAAATCTGGGATCATATTCCACGAACTTGGATGTAGTGGTTATAATTTTGTTAAAGTTGAAAAACGCGTTATATGGAATTATAAGACCCCGTATAATATAATAAAAGGCTAGCTAGTATATATAAAATCTATATAGATTCACAACCGAGCGCTTCTAAACCTAATTACTGCCTTATAAATATATTACTTTCGAGTTCTACCTTATATATACCCCGCGTCCGCTAGCAGCGTATGCCCACTTATCATCTTCGGGGTCTTGTTCCAAGAGGGCTTGTTCACCTTGAATAGATTTCTTCACGCCGATTCCTCTGGGGGAACGAAACGTGATCGTGTTTGAAATGTTGGATGCTATGGAAACTGAGAGAGTGGTAAGTAGGTGATGTGTGGGAAATTTTGAGAGAGTAAGAGGGGCAGTAAATATGTATACCATCATTTCGAAATGTTATTATACACGGAAATAAATATTTCCATTGGGTACATCGTGTTGAGACTATAACCCTTACCACCCCGTGCTCAAGTGGCTATGGATCTTATTGTGCAAGGCCAAGACATGCTGAAAGTATAACGTAAGGAGATACGTGAGAGTGCATTGATATTAGGTGGTGTTTAGCATGAGGGACTAATGCATATCAGCTTGGGTTTGATATAGTTTAATTTTTGACAAGGAAATACATGGAAACTTCCTTTAAATTTGATTCGAGCGAGACGAGTGGACTCCAGATGGGTTGTCAGCTGGAAGCTGGTGCAAATATTGAATCGCTTGTTGATTGAAAGGAGGGGATATCCCCATCTATATACCAATACGTGGCTGCAACGTGGCGGTACTAGAGCTAAGACTGCCTAGCCAACAGGGGTTTCCAAAGGTAAAACAATATTAGCAGATGCTCAGAATCGAAGTCTGGAGCTCAAAGAAGCTGTAGAGGTAAAAGCTAGGGCCTACTACATGGGCGATTAAAAATACTAGTTTGACTATGATTAGTTTAGAATAAATGAGAAATCATAAGTTACAATATCCTCTGGAGACAGTTCAATCAACGCTCACCTTGATGTGATGCCCGGTTTCTTAGGCTTCTTCGCCATTTTTGACGAAAGGAGCCTTCCGACACCCCGCCGTGCTGGGGTTGAAATGCTTTCAGTCCAGTATTCTTGCCATCAACGATGAAATGAAGAATAATGGCTCGCTTGGTGTGATAAGAGCGTCGAGATGCGAAGGTAATGGCGTCCATGATCTCATCGGTCATTTCGTTCCACACCTGATCCTTATCCGAGACCTCCACAGATTCAACATCTCTGCACTCCTCTCCCTCATCTAAAGATAAGGAAAAAAATCAGGCAGATATCACCCTTATCCGTCGAGGATGCATTGCCATCGTATTCTACTTCATCATCATCAGCAACGACAACCTCATCATCAATCTCATAAGACTCGTTATCCCGATCGAGGCGGCTCTCCGTATCCGAGTCATAGTTACCCCTATACAATCGTATAACTCTGCAGTTTCGGAGAGTTCGGATCCGTTGGACTCATCATCTAAAGTCTCATCAGTATCGGTTACTTCCTCGTTTTCGCTTACCTCGTCATCTGAGAGAGCGTCAATTCGGGCTTGCTTCTGTTTTCAGCAACGATGCGGCGAGACGTTTTTAGACGCGCAAAGTCGAGGGACCGGCCCTGCTGGCATTCTCTGAAGCTTTACGAGCCTTTTTCTTGTTAGCATGAATACGTGCCGATCTGCGGAGCTGCGGTTCTGACGACATGGTTGGGAATAATTGAAGTGGGCAAGCAGAGAGGAAAATAGAAATGCGAAAAGTGGTAAACTCTGAGAAATGGTGATCTCGACGACACTTTTAAACATCAAATCATCAGCGAGGACAATGGCATTGTTAGCATGAAATAACTACCTACGGGACAAAGCATATTTTCATGATATGGATGAACAAATCGATTGTTTTAGTACAAAGACTGCGGCGATAAAAGTGAAGCTGCAAAGGAAAGCCGTAATCTTTCCTATGAATTTCTCAGGGTCCTTGAGGTGGGTTCGGTGATCTAAGCACCTATTTTGCAGTCCGAACCTGGCTGGCGCTCTTCCTAGAAGTACTCTCGAAAACTGGTGATTCTTTGTTCACGAATAGATGATGACTGGCCAGACCCTCTGATTGAAAGTAGGACGTATCACGCTGGCCTCGCGCAATAAAGCGGTACCATTTGATGTATGAAGGAACCAGGCGCATTTCCAGATGCAATATCGTCGAGTGGGCTACGGCTAGTTGATCTGGTCATTTATTGTTGTCGGTGAATTTGACACTCTGAAGGCGGTCGGTATGGATTCACTATTAGCGGTAGAGATGGTTTGTACTATATCTGACTGATAACCTAGAACTGTATGGCGTAGGTTATCCTGCCTGAACAAATGTTGCTGACAGTTTTGCTCTCTAGTTAAGGCTGTGAGTGGCATCACGAGTTCCAGTATTTATACCGGTACGTATTTGGCACCCATCAGATTCATTACCTGAAATATCGCCCGCCCTCTTTCAGGCTTAGTTGAGTGGCCATTCTTGACAGCTATGGTTCTGCTATCGCCTCATGGAGTACTCGGCGCCTCAGACTAATGAATATATGGCAACTGTCTAGTCGGCTGGTGACCGCACGTAAGGCAATCAATGCCTTATGGTTTTAGTTCAGCCAGTCCGCCGACAGTACACTGGAAATATGCCTAAGGGGTTTGGGTGGGCTTCGTGGTTTAAAGTACAGATATTACGGCCATGGGTTGGAGTATCTGGCGAACCCCCGCTGTCGTCTGGGACTTTAGTCGCGTTGCATTCGGTCGATACAGACGGGCATTAGCAGCCCAAGAACTCGCTGGCGAATGAATTCTCAATCCAGGCTAATTTGCGGCCGCGTTTCTTCTGGCTCGATGTTGTGTACTGGAGGAGTACCCTTTGCGTTGGTGCGCAGGACCTCGGGATGCTTCGTGAGCGGAAGGCAAGCGTGGCCTGGAATTTTCGCCCCTGTTGAATAGTGAGAGTCAATGCATTTTACTGACTTGCGAAGGCTTAGACTCAATCGTTGAATGGTCGTAGGCTCGTGAGAAAGTGTGAATGTGAAAAGTGCGTGGCGTTGCGAGGGCTCGAATTCGTGAGATTCTTGGGATTGAATTTAGAGTATATATAATAAATAATTTTGTCACAAGTCAAATCTTGCAGGTTCTCCTGCCCGTTTGGCTTGTAAGTTATTGTGACTCTAACTCCAATTTTCATTAGCTAATAAATCCTGTAGAGTGGTACAGCGTCTGTAAGTAATTAAGACTATACCGAATTCATTAAAATGATGGTGTTTAACGCCTAAAAGCACTCGTAATTACATTACCAAATGAGAAGATCCTCGGTTCGATTCCGAGAATGGGCATAGAGTACGGCTCCTGCCTACTTTCTTTTTGCGCTATAATTTCAAGCTCCAATTATTTTTTTTAACCAAAAAACTCACTTTTCGTTTTTTTCACTACTTTAAAAGGCCTCTGCAGTCTATAAAACAACATCCAGGGAAATACATAGAGCTAGATAATTTAAAACGGCTATTTTCTAGATTTCTATGCTCCAGGCGGAGTTGGACGGGGCGGTCAGGGATTAGAATGACATAGTTTTTGGTACAGTTACAATAAAGCCCAAGCAGAAGGCATGTCTAACAGATATTTGACGGCGAAGCTGCAATCCTTTATTCAATGGATTGCTTTGGCCCACCTTATTCACGATAAAAGTCCTTACAAGCTTAGTTTAATATTTCAAAGCTTTTCAAATAGAATCATGGAAGCCTCCAGTAACCCGTGCTCTACATCTTCTCTTTTTCACAATAACAGCCATTGCTTTGAGGTAGCGGCTATGCGCCTGAATCAAGATGGCACCTCACGTTACCTACCAAATTGATTAGCACCGTCCCCGACGCTAACTGATGCTGGGCACACTCGCGCTTCCTCATCATACCAACAATCCCCTGCGAAAAATCTCCCAGCGTCCTCATAAGTCGGGGAATGGCCGATTATGTTACGCCAATGTCGGAGTAGAAAGCAGCTCTCGGAACATTCAATAAATGGCCAAAGTTTGGACTTCTGGAGTGAGTCGCGCGATTGAGCAGCCAACCTAAATTTCGTTCCATCACGTACCAGATCACTTGGCAAAGGTGTCAACGGGGAGATATTACGAGTTATGTAGGTCTAATGTATGATGTGCGTTGTTGGATAGCATAAACTTGTTAAGGACGTCCACGCCCCAATAGGGTGCATTTTGGATGGCAAGTCACCCAAAACGCGCGGAAGTGGCTCCATATGTTTCTCACATACGGAAAAGCAAGTATAAAGTGCAATAGGTTTACCGACCCCAATAGATTGTGGCATGGATATGATTCATTCCATCAGCCTTTTATTTTCAACATTGGTCTCCGACTCAAATATCCAGATTCACTACATTCGCATCTGTAACATCTCCTTCTTGGCAAGCGATCGCCTTCATGATGGTATAATCAATTAATTCTATCAATCATGCCAGTGGTATGGATAACATCTACAAGGGAAGTTTGTTTAGGTGGGGTTGGAATAGGGAATAGGTAAAGTGGAATTGTGAAACGGTGAGTGATCGTATTCGACTTTGAGGTAATATTCTTACCCCACGTCAGCGCCGAGATTATGAAATCAGCCTTTTCATCGAAATTCCCAATGTCACACTCTGTCAGCGAATCCACATATCTCTTGATAGCCTTCCAGATCTCGGTGCTCGTAACCGGAAGGGCTTCTGGCTCTTTTGGACGTGTTCGACCCTGCAAATTGTATGTATCCTTTTCTTTGGTCTTCTGGGGTTGCGGAGTTGGTGGTGGAGTTGGTAGCGGAGCTAGTAGCGGAGGTACAGGTAGAGGTGGAAGGTCCAGGAAGCAGATTTTGCCAAGGCCGTTGTCTTTATGGGTTCTGCGCGGACGAAATGACCATAGGGTGAGATTGTACGTGTCCACTGGGCATAAATTGGAGATGGCGTCCGAGGCGGAGAAGGGTTTGACTATTCTGTTGTTTTGAAGAGTGGCCCATTCTGAGGAGGATTCTGCTGAAGTCGTTATGATGATGTCAGGGTCGGTTGTTACGTTGTCGTCGTCGATGGCTTGGGGTTCATCTTCACTAATCTTGTGGCTGTCGAATCTCCCGGATTCCTGCTCTAGAACTTCTTCTGCTCGCTGCTTTCCTTTTTAACACTCTCTGGTGGGTTTCGGAGACATGGCGATGGTGTCGGGGTCGACTATGGCATCATTATTGTCGGCTGCTTGCAGTTGACCTCGCTCAGTGATCTTGTTGCTGTCAAATTTTATGATTTATTCTTCTAGAACTTCACCTGCGCACTGATTCCAATTACCTTTCCCGCTTAATGGATTCTTCATCGCTCCGGCTATTATTGGTTTCCCTTTCTGTAAATTGGTATGTGGTGCTTGTAATCTCGTCGCTGTTGTCAATCACAATATGGCCATCTGAGGCTCTGTTCCTTCGGTGCCTCTTCTCTCCGGAATGCTTGGTAGATTTCCCTCCTTGCTGCTTTCCATTTCCAGACCCCTTCGTTGGGATGTAACCTCTCTGCTGATAACTCACCTCCCTCTCCGCGAGTGAATCCATTGCGTCTGTTGCGGCATACGTGTGCGCACTTGAGCTTTTATAGGCCAGTGCTTGCAATGGATATCCTAATCGTCCATGGCCACGCCTGGGGCTTAATAAGACTTGACTGTTCTCGGATCTCCTAAAGGGTCAGAAACACCAACTATATTGCCTTATCAGAACCAGCTTGGCCGCCATGGGCGCTTGGTATTTTGACCACGACTACGACCTCGAGTTTGCTAAGCCGGTGGCGGGAGTGGAAGAGCGCGTTTTGGCGGTGTGGATGCGATCTCGGCTGGCTCGGCATCTCTTGTGGTTTTCCGGCCCTTGCTACGACCTCGGGCTGGTTTGGACGATGCTGCAGGTGGAGCGGCGGGTTTAATCGGGTTTGATGGCCCAACTTTGGTTGCACTGGATGGCACAGACTTGGTATCGTCTTCGTCGTCGTCATCGTTGTCTGATGCGGTGCGCTTCGAGCAATTCTTGCCTCGAATACCGCCTGTAGACGCTATGGAAGACTCGAGAGCCGGAGCAGCGGATCTAGCAGGTGTGGAAGAGGCCGCTGTCGTTCCTGTAGATGGCGCAAGCTCGACTTCGCTGTCGTCTGGTAGACCGGGTCTCACGCGGCCCTCTGCCCGACTATGGCCACGAACTGGTTTAGGCGCGACAGGCTCGCCGAGTTTGGCAGGTTTGGCGGCGGCTCTAAGGCTTGCGTGCGTGCACCGTTGCCTTTGTTCGAGCCGGCTTTTGGTAGTTTAGAATAGGAGAGGGAGATTGACCGGTCGGTTGGGAAGCGGGGGTGTAGACGGAGGCAGATATTGAGGGAGGGAAGTGGAAGGATGGGGTTTGTAGGGAATTGAGAGAGGAGGTAGGGGTAGTAATAAGGTAGGTAGGTAGGCAAGTTGGGCTTGCATGTTTCACAAAGCGGCGTAGGCATTTTGATGGAGCGTGTCGTTTCGCGTTGGGTGGATATGATGCGCGGGGAACAGGGGGTAGGGCGAGGTAGGGAGGAGATGGCAAGTATTGTTGTGCCATGGTCGTAATTATCTTGCTGATGGCATTTAGTAGGGACGAAAAAAAGCGGAGGAAGCGAACGGGCGAGGATATGAAGGGTGGGGATGGTAGGGGTGGCACGGAACAGATCGCATTCTATATCGAAGTTTAAAGCAGCGAGTTTAGGGCCCTCGCATCTACCTCTCCGGCATATTAGCATTAAACTGCATTGTACGTGCCTCATTTCATGTGGTCGTCATATTTCCTAACCTTGTCCCCGAAGGTTCTCCCTATGCTCTCCAAAATCTGTTCTATATCTATATTCACTTCGGAATCACAGACTCCACGATCTAACTTCACACCTCCCTACATCTCTATGTCCTGCACATACCACTTTCCAACACCGACGCGCTTCCATTTTTAGTCAGCGCGTGCTGTGACACGCGTTTGTGATACGTCCTACAGTATCGAATAGACCCACGTGACTTTAGAACCAGGACTTCTCATATAGCCATCTCAGAAGTGGCGAGATGCAGTCCTGGAGCGGTGAGAGTATCTGGCGGTCGATGCCATAGGAGTGGCGGAATTGGTGATGCTGGCCTTGGGTCCGTTTGTCCGCTGATATCACGAACTCCGAGGTATAATAGTTGGGTATTATACCGAATGGAAGATTGTATGTCCATGTGGCTCAAACTGAGGCACATATCGGCGCTCGGGTGGATAAGGGATGCCAAGTCTTGCTAATAGTTCAGCGGAGCTCCTGCTTCTTGTAGAGGTCCTTATGTCGCAATATGAATTTTTCATAAAGACTCGGACATCGATTTCTGAAACTTCGTTGATATGGTTCACCATGGAATCCGATGTGACGTCCATCAGTCAAGGAGAGAGAGTCGGTCTCGAAAAGTTCACCTTCGTGGGCGAAGTAGCAGAAGAATCAGTCGACATCTCTCTAATCGCACGCATATAATCGCCCTCCTCGGCCAAATGCCCAGCACCATGCATTTGCATCAGACCGTCTTTCCTGCCCCAGCTTCCTCTATGGACAGGTGCTAGGTCTTCCAGCGCCGAAGGGACCATATCTTCGGCATTTATTTTCTGATTTTCGAGATCTGGTCCGTGGTTCGGGAATACAGACTCGACGTGGTGCGTATCGTGTTTGAATCCAGGCCAGTGGTTATGGCTAGGATGAACCAATTCACCGTCCGGGCTAGGTATTGCTAGTGATCCGCGTGGTCCCCTCGCTGCTTCTTCCCAAGCCATTACTAGGGGGTCGGGTCCTCTTGCGCGGCGATCGTTATTGTCTACGGAGAAGCTGCCCATTCTACTGATCTTGAAGGCTCTTAGTCTATCTAGAGCGGTCTTGAAATCGTCCAGAATAACAGAGTCGGTGAGGCATTTGAAAACGAAGCTGAGTTTCCAGAAAGGGTTGATTCCAACAGGGAGAGTTGATTTCAGAGCGTCGGTGACTGCGCAGACGTCGAGAATGATGAAGCAGATGCTGATGATCATCGCGCCTAGCATGATGCCGAATCGAGGCGATATGCGTATAATGTCTTTAATCTCGAGCTCGTAGCGGACTTTGATGTTGTAGAACAGTGCGACTGTCGTGTAAATCCACCATGGATCCCTGTAAACGTCAGTTTTCTGATTCGTAGTCAGCCACGTTGACCCAACTAACCGGCAAAGAGCCTCCCAAGGCCTGGTGTGGAGGAATAGGTCGTTGATATTGTGGAAATAAGTGAAGTTGGCATATATTTCGACGACCCAGTATGGCTGCACGAGGATCACGGTGCCAATGAATATGATGCTCGCTGGTCGAGAGAGAAAAGGCTTGATCTTCATCCAGGCAATGACGTTGTGGAGGGACCAGGACATGTTGAGAAAGATTGCGCTGACGGACAGCCACCACGCGTATATTGGGTTATGAAAGAAAATCCAGAAGCCATGCCAGATGCCGAGGAGGAGCTGTAAATTGATGTCAGTCGCAAAGGTCACGGAAGCTGTGCCGTAGTGCTGTATATGAGTTGGGTAGGTACTCACCTCGAGCAAAATGAGCTATAAAAAGAAAATATGTCAGCGGCGCATTCTCCAAATGTGCGACATGCGCATCTACACTCAGATAATTTACCTTGTGAAGTATCACGCCTCTTCGCATGTTGGCCATGGTAATACAAGACATGATGATGAGAGATCCAACCATGTAGCCTTGAGCCCAAGCCTCAAGAACGAGCCCATCTGGATCAGTAGGCCTCTCGACGAGACGCTTCTCGAGGGAGAAGCCCGCACCGGGTCGCGTGATGAGGCTCATAGTAATTTCGGCGCAACGGCTGAAGCAATTGTATTAAAATGCGAACATTACAGCTCTGGCAAGAGTATAAGGCATGACGAGAGATCTGCTGCAGGTGACAGCCGGACAGCTCGGCGACTTATGAGAGAGAGCAAAATCTGCATTCGGTCTCTCGAAGGGCCCGAGTTCGCAGTGGGGAGATATTCCTTCGTCCTCGGACGCCATGCATGCCTTGAGCTGAGCCGTGTTCTCCGCATTGCGAGGGTGACGAGGGGCCGAAAATCAGCAAATCCTGCCCGTGTTTTGGGCACAACGGTCAGCGACAGGCCTGTAAGTGATGCCCGGGCTAGCCTTCCCCAGCCAACAGCCACGCCTACAGCCATTTGACGCCGTGACTCAAGACCTGCAGAGTTACGGGCTGGACTATGCTGCTTCGCTCCGCCAAATTGTGGCATCATGACCATGGCGGCCAAAACGTACAGAGTTGACGCCATGAGTTGCTACCGAAGCGGCTGGATATCTAGGTAGGCTGTCGGGCTGTTGGGCAGTTGACAAATGGGCTTATGATTGCTTAAGCCAATATCAAACATGATTCTTGAGACTGACTCTGGGACACAGGGCGTTAGTACCGCAGAATTGAAGCTGGGGGTTTAGTTATTGTGATGGCGTTTCACTGTGACAGCTGATGAGGCACTTCTTGCTCCTCCAGTTCTTCCTGCTCCTCCTGCTTCTGCAACAAGGATTGCGGTTGGAAAATATGAAGTCGTAACCGTGCGCTTGACTCTTTCTAGGGAATTACTCCGAATAAATAAAGCCACATTTCTCATGATGCACTACCCAAGCTTCCCCAGGTTTTATCCCCTGCAAACGCTGAATCTCGTCCAACCGTTATCGATAAGAAGCAACTAATCGGGTAACCTGGGTAAACTAAACGAACTAACTAGTGGCAGAAGCGAGAGAACGTCGATAGTTTGTTGGACTCAAACGTTGCATGGAATAGTGCAGTGGTATGGGTGTCGGGCGGCTACTGTTGTTGGGGGATCAGATGGTATCAGACCGCGTCCCTTACAAGGCACCTACTCTCACAGGATAAATTTGGGGAATCCCCTATCACGAGGTACAGTAATGGTCGAAACAAAGGGTAAATTGCAATATTGGTCTAGGATGAAATGGGTTGCCTATCCCCAAATCTTGCGGAGCGACTCCGTTCGACCATTTATCGAATCGAGTGTAGCGATCTGGACAAAATAACCTGGACCTCGGCATTTACAAAATAACCGACCACCGACTCACCTTCAACCCCTCCCACGTCACAGCAGGAACAGTCACACTTTAGGCTACAGTGATTAGATAAACCTCATATTCTCTGTGGGCAAAAAAAGACACACACACACAATACTTCGTACAAGCACCTCAATATGTTCAAGAAAAAGCCAAATGTATGCCTAGCTCGATCCTTTCGAGAGCTAGCCACTGACTTGCCTAGATCAAACCCCTCTCGCCGTTGAAGTCCTCGGACCGGCGGAGGACTGCAGACCAGATCATCGCGACCCTTGGGATTGAGGTTCCCGTAAACCACGATGCAGATCCTGAAGACAAGGCTGCTTCCACAACTAGCCTTACAGCTCTGAGGAGAACTTTGCTGCCAGAGAATGCCCTATCCGCTCGATTTACAACAACATCCGGCCCGGATCTCAAGCAGGTATCAGGGACGGTATACGTGGGTAGCCATGAGGGAGAGGAGCAGCGAGTACTGTGGGTAAAGGTTGGGGAGAAGATGTACCCTACAGGTATGCGGGTGGCCTCCCCGAATGAGCCTGAATGCTGCTAATTTAGGTCTCCGAACAGTATACACACTCTGGCACAACGCCGGCATCCTTCCTCTACTATACACACCTCTAGCTGTAGTCAAAAAGATTCAAGGCGGAGCGGACCTGATGACACCTGGTCTACAACGAGGACCACCTTTTCCGGAGAAGGCGAAGAAGGGCGCCATCGTTGCGATCGCAAGTTTGGAAGCGCCGACTATACCAATGGCTGTGGGGACTTGTGAGATTGATGTTAGCGCCCTTGATCAAGTGCAAGGGCAAAAGGGGCATGCGGTTGAGACTTTTCACTGGGCGGGAGATGAGATCTGGGCATGGAGCTCGTCGGGCAAACCAGGAGGAGACCCTCCAGATTACTTGACGGGGTGGGATGATGAGCAGGAAGACGCGGATAACGACCTGGCGGCTCGGGCTGAGCAGTTGAATTTGGATAGTGCAGATCAAGAAGATGGCGGTGTGTCGCTGGACCAAATTTCAGCTGAGCGGTCACAGACTGAGCATGCCCAAGGTTTGGAAGGAGAGACAGCGCCTTCAAATATGGATTTTCTTGATGAAGTGGAGGATAGGGAATTAACTACGAAAGGTACGAAGCCTTTGACCAGCTTCCACTCCAACAATCTGACCCTTTCCAGAAATCGACGACGCTTTCAAGAATGCATTTCTTTACGGCGTGCGACACCACATGGAATCGAACAAAAACCAACCAAACTTCGGTCTCGATTTCCCTCTGTCACAGTCGATCGTCATGTCCACCCTTGTTCAGCCCTTCTTGCCCGCATATACACCCGCTCGAGCTGCATCATTGCAAATCAAGAAGTCAAGCTGGAAGAATATCAAGAAATTCATCAAGAATCTCGATAAGCAGCAAATCGTCAAGTGCAAAGACCGCGATGGGAACGAAGTTGTAATCCTGGACATTGATTTCACGGACAGCGAAATCGAATCCTTCAAACCCTACCAACTACCAAAGAAGGATGCACCATCCACTTCTACCGCACCGAACAGCAAACAGTCCGCACCACCAGACGCATCTGACTCCTCGGTCGGCCAGAAAATCAAAATCTTATCTCTCCTTCGTGCAAAAGACAAACTTGCTCCCCTATTCACTCCGTCTGCCTCTGATTCTCGCGGACTCTACACCGCCGCCGAGCTAAAATCTATTTTCACCACCTATATTGAATCTGAAAATCTTGTATCACCGAAAAACAAACGCCTAATATCTATCAATCCCCTCCTAGCAAACACCCTCTTCGACTCCTCTGTCTTGGATTCTCAAGCATTAGCCGCCGGAGCCATACCCCGCGAAACCCTCTCCGAACGCTTCATATCCTCTTGCTCGCCGTTCCACGCCATCCTCCGCAATGACGCCAGCATCTCTGACGTCAAGCCAAAAGCCGGTGCGCCACCAAAGGTTCAGATTGTCCTCGAGACGCGCAGTGGGAACAAGACGGTCACGAAAATCAGTGGGGTTGAAGCATTTTTCATCTTACCGCAGCCGCTGGCGGATGAGCTGAGGAGGGCTTGTGCTAGTAGTACGAGTGTTGACAAGCTGGTTGGGAGTAGTCCGAAAAATCCGGTTATGGAGATTTTAGTGCAGGGGCCGCAGAAGGACTCGGTGTTGAAGGCGTTGGAGAAGAGGGGCGTGCAGAGTGCGTGGGTGGAGGTGGTGGATAAGACCAAGGGGAAGAAGAAAGGGTGAAGTCTGCGGTGACAGTGTTTGGGTTGAGTTTGAGCGATGAGCTACAGCCGATGGAGATTGGTCGAGGGTTTGTCGATTTAGACGGTCCCGGAGGCCTGAAAATGGAGTGAATTGGCTCCAGAGTAGTATCTATCATTCTGGACATCCGGATGAAGAACGTGCTCTTCTTTTCGATTTATTGGACCATCGAGCGCTGCTGGCAGTTGGAGTATGACGCCAGGTGCCGCGTCATACGGCGTCCCCTTTCTCGTGTCACCAGCCTATTTCTTCCGTCTACTTAAGCTCTCCCAATTCTCCTTCCTTCCTCTATTATCTCACAGCAAAAATTTCAAAACAGGAATATTTCTCAGGACACTAATGTTTGCAGCTTTCATCCGGCTCATCCCAGGACAGTAACTCAGCCATTTACAGCTTCATGATGGCAGCTCCGCCACCATGTTGGAAGTGGCCGTGACGCGGGTGCTTGAAGGTATAGTTCTTACACAGGATACCCACTGAAACAGTTAGGGCTGCAGAAGACTTGCAGTATAGCAATTAAGCATACCTTAGCTCACCTGCTTGGGCAAACGACCGAGCCTGGACCTTAGCACAATTTTTGGGAATGGACACGGGCATTTCTTTGCTATTGAGAGCCTCGATGTATGACATCGTAACCGGAGAGGTCTAGATACGGGTTCAAGCGACATCGTACTCATGGACATATGGATGCGGAACTTGTCTAGTTCGATGATATGCTCGGGAAAATGATAGATCACTATATCGCTACGTCGTTTTCAGGAAGCAAAAAGGAGCAAGATATCCCATGGTTCCGTGAGCGTCTCCTTTCTATGAAAATCCAACCGGACAGGCCACGTGTAAAGAGGATGTGCGTTTGCAACCCAGACATGATCGGGGAAATGATGCATACACAACTCATCGATGCGGGAGTTGAAGATGGATCCACCTGGCAAAGACTGTAAACAGACTTCTGCCTTGGCGCTGTAATACCATTGGCAATGCTATCAGCTTCGTGAATATTTCCCCGGTCTGTTACGTGGTTAGAAGTGAAATAATAGAGCACAACTTCCGGCAAGACAAAATATTGCAGTCTGCATTGTATGACAAGCTCCACGATAATTAAACGGGACAAAAGTCTTACTCTAATTTCTTCGATATTTCCTCGGTGAGCATCTTCAATCTTTGATAACATCTCTGCCTGCAAAGTTCTCATTGGAGTAAGCTGAGAGTCGTGTGCCGACTGGAAGACGTCTTAATGCTCGATAATAGCATCTATAGTATCCCTTTTTGGCTCCATTCACTTAGTAATGCCTTTCTTACACTATTTTATCTTCCATTTTCCCTTTCACCTTGATCTTATCCAATTCTGCTAATAATTCGTCCGCAATGGTATGGCATGATCGGCTGAGGTATTCAAGAGCTCCGTCGCCAGTAGATATGGCGGAATACTTAAGTATGGTGCTCAAAAGCATGAGGCAATATGTTGCAGTCTCGGTGTTAATGCTGTCTAGGAGCGCGCCTCTGCTGGACTCATAAAGCTCGGCTGCGCGTCCATCAGTGGCTTGATTTTCTACAGCCACAGATGAAGTGATGGCCATGAAGGCTACGTTACACACCATACGCGGAGACAATTCGAGCCAAACAGCCAGTATAACAACACTAAAGCCCCCAAAACTCCATTACTGATGAGAAATTACCTACGGAGATAGAAGGATTAGGTGCCATCTTTATAGGTGCGAAGTTCTTAATAGAATGCGAGGCTCCATCTATAACCCCGCATGTTTTTAGTTGTTGTGAGTAGGACTATTAAACGGAAACTGTTTAAATTTTATACTTTTCTCGGAGACAAACGATAATAAAAATCCTTCTATTTTAAAAAAATTGTCCCTTGGTATACGGATCATGGTTTTCTAATCTATCTTCATGCATTTCCTTTTACATACCTCCCTTCGCCCTCGGCATCTTCTACATAACTGTCTCACTGTTCATGAGGCGGGGTTGGGCAATGAAGGCAGATAAATGTCTTGAATAGGCTACCCGCAGCATATACTAATTTGATTTTCACCTCTTGGGTGAAGCATCAACTTGAACGCTTCATCTTTCCTAAAAGAAATTGGAGCCTCGGGACGGCTTCAAAGAGGTAAGTCATAAAGTGATTCTGAAATCTGTTCCTGTGCAGCCTTCTTATTGCATCCCGCTACACCTCAACGTCTCAAAATCTCCAGAAAATCTATCCTTATTTCAGGCAGGCCCCTTTGGGGTTGTGCTTATCGCACCAATGAGTGCAACCACTTCGATTCGCATAGCAAAAACAAGATTTCTGTTCACATCTCGGGCAGTGACACGACATTTGCGTCTTAAGGCTCGCGAACACCTTCTTGAAATCTGCCCAAAAAACTCTAGTCTCGCTCTCAGCGGCATCGGCGAATCGCTGCGTGTCCTTCTTCACCCAAGCCTCAAGCTCGTCCATCACCTCCGCAAACTGTCTGGGCACGATTTCGTTTGAAATTGACGGATTCCGAGCGACATCGAGGATATTTCGCAGAGTCGGGAGTAGATTTTTCTCGTCCCAAAACATGCCGCCGTCCATGAGACTATCTTCCACCGTAATCGGTGCATGGACTACGATTGTTCCAGGAGGCATGATGAGGGTGTCTTGGGGCTCTAGCACAACCATCTTGAATCTCCCCTTCGTTGGCAGATACATATCACCTCCGCCATCTTTACGTTCTTTCTTATACGTCTCCATTTCTTCCGAGCTCAGATCCGTCATGACCGGCCATGCCTTGAGTCCCGTGACGCAGCGCGCCCAAGTTCCATTCAACCAGTCAACATGGCTTCCTGAGACAGCACCACGCTGCGCAAAGAGGTTGAAAGAGCCGTAGGAGTGGAAGCCGACATAACACTCCCTCGCGGTATGTTTTACCGGCTCTGGTAACTTGTCTGTGTGCGGTTTTCCAGCTGCCAAGTCCCCTCC
The DNA here is from genome assembly GCA_001692735.1 of Lepidopterella palustris CBS 459.81. NCBI lineage: Eukaryota > Fungi > Ascomycota > Dothideomycetes > Mytilinidiales > Argynnaceae > Lepidopterella > Lepidopterella palustris. The sequence goes on along the minus strand of KV744834.1, from coordinate 74,828 downwards.
AAACTTCCTCGCGATGGCACGACTTGAGACCGAGTGGATGAGCTGGAAACGCCTCTCTTGGAGGAATTTGGGCCGGTTGTTCTCCAGAATCTCTTTCAAGTTGAGCAGATTGTATGGTAACGACTTGTTAGTCAGTGGTCGTTCCGGCTTCCTCAATCGCGCCAGGACCTTCGCCGTCGGTCTAGCCTGACCGGAATGCTCCGCTGATTTCCTGAGTGACGGATCTTGCACATCAATTGTGGTAGTGCCCAACCGATCCTCCAGGCGCTCGAAAAACGCATTCAAGACCTCGTCGTTCGTCTTATCGTTTTCAGTTGGTGGCTTCCTAACAACGATCGGCTTCCTGAAAACCTCATTGTCGCCGACGGCCGAGTCAAAGTCCTCCCAGGTCATAATAGAGCACATCGGCGTCGTTTTTCTCCACCGTATTCTCGCCCAGAAACAAACCGGACGACTGCCAGATAGCCGGCCATGTCAGCCCTTCGAGGATTTCGATGCCATTGCTGAGCATTGTCTCCCATTTTGCATCTTCCAATTTTCCGATGCATGCGCGGCAAGCTTTCATCTCTTTGAGCAGCCTTCCGAGCGCTGGGATGTGTCTCCCCTGGACTGCATGTACCAAATTCAACTTGGTCTCTTCTGCGGGTTCTAGCTTGACCTTCTCCGAGAGATTTCCAGGAGAAACATGGATGTCGAACTCGTCGTCGATTGGTAGAGGGCGCTTAGCTGGCTTTGTTCTGGCCATATGGAAATTAGAGTTGCGGAAAGACTCGAGTGGTATAATGTGATCCAAAGGAGTACATTATGTTATAACAGTAGTTAAGTTAAGCCTTGGATATCAAAGGATTAAAGAAATCACCATCTCAGCGCCGCCACTGGACGTTTGCGGAAACCGAATGAATAATGGATTGTGGCCTTGTGTGGTGGGTTGAATGGAAGAGAAGGCGCGCCACACCATAAGCAAGTATCCATAAATCTTTGATTACACGTGGCTTCATAATGACTAGAATGGGGATTTCAAGGAAATATATTTCGCGCTCTAGAATCTCGCAACGTGAAAAGGGGGACGGGAGGCAAGGGAAAAAAAAAAAAAAAAGAAAAGAGTCGCGACAGTTCTTTGTTCTTTCTACTCGAATATATATTTAATCGGTCACTCTGGAGCGGAGTCCGGCGATACTGTTCAGTGTTGCCTGAGGTGCCTTTGTTCGGATAAAGAGAATGGAATACGGCACTAAACTTTTAGATTTGCTGACTAGAATATAGTTGGGGCAAATAGGTCTGTAAAGTCCGACAAGAGCTGGGTGTTAGAGAGAAGCCGGTAGAGAGGGCGATTTGAGTAACTAATGCTAGTGGGGTAGATCCTATAGTAGAATCCAGAGCAGTGCACGATTAGAGTGGAAACCGGGTATTATGCAGGCTAAGGTGTCTTCATTGCGTTAAGCCAAGATAATGTGCGGCAGACATATGGCGTCCGTTCGACATTGGGGTTTGTTCCTAGATCGTAAGGGGAGGCTGAAGAGCATTCTGCTGCATGGATGGAGTGCTTGTGGAAATCCAACCGTTCCGTCCATAGAGTTCCGTCCATGGAGCACACCGAGCTTCCATAATCCACGCGATGCATCTAAAATGGCAGTAACCATGGCGTTTTCTAGTTTTGTATAGAGCGCAGCGTTGGAAAACTTACGCGGGTGCCTCTCTGAGCTTATTTGGGCTCAGTTTTAGTGTTTTTACGTGGTTTAGTTGAATCTGCTAGGTAGATTATATGTGTGGAGTTGTATGGAAATTCCAACTGTTCTATCCATGGAGTGGCTCTGTCCATGGACTGACCTCTACTCCTTTCCATGCAGCAGAGTACTGAAGAGGCGGGCGAAGGTGACCCTGAGAAATTAAGTTTTCATATTGGCATCGTGAAGTTTGCTACTTGTAATTTTGGCCACTAAAGAACATTCTATCTATGGCGGTTTCAGGGTTACTGAGTCTAGTGAGCCCAGTACTAAGGGTAGTCTTCGATGCCTTAAAATAAGGGCCTAAACTAAAACCCGTATATAAAGCCTCAAATAAAAAATCGCTTTACATACTAAAGGCTTTCCGAGTCAATTAGATACATATAATGCAACACCTGCCCTGAATAGGGGTTAAGGGGCTCAAGGTGTTGCCCTGCTCCCAATTTGGATTCAATGCCCTTGCGGTGGTACGAGACAGTATATTAGCAAACTGGTCCAAGGAAAAGATGATGGATAGTATGCACACCGGCTCGCTCTCTGACCCTTCGATCCCAACCAACCTGGTCGCAGAGACAGGCGGCCAGTTTGACGTGGTGGTTGAGAGCAGAATTCACAACATTCGAGAGGGTACTCACGGGTACGGGCACGGGGCTGGAAGCGGTGGCGCAGGGTAGGCTGTACTTCCTGGAATACATGTAGGCGAGTTTTCTTGGTTGATTTCTGGGGGCGGAAGAGAGGGGGTGAGGGTACTGTTGTGGGGCTTGTACAAGGTGTGTTGGTCGATGTGTCGGATAAGGATCCGAAGTGGTGGAGGAATAGGGTGGCTGATACGTTGCCGGGGCTGCAGTGTGGGGATAAGATGTGTGTGTTTTTGAAAAGGGTGTTGGGGAAGGGTCAAAATGAGTGAGCAGGTTTCTTGCACGGGCAGGATTTACTTAGAAAGGAGGTATTAAGCTACTAGATTCAAGAGATGAAAAAGAGATCTAAGATCTAGGGATATCCGCACTTCAAGGTCTATATGGATCACCAAAGTAAATCCGCAAACTCACCCAACGCTCCATTCTTCCCGCCATCGAACTCTTCATGCAGTCCATCCAACCCTGCAAACATCTCCGCTATCCGTAATCCTCTAAGTCTCTCCTTCTCGATCTTATTCCAATCCCACTCCTCGCTATTGGCAATGACGGCCGGTAGCACAGCATCCTCAACGCTCTCCCCGTTCACTGGGACAGACTTGTCCGCGGAATATACCCACCCATCCGGCTTCGGCGGCAGCATTTCCGCTTGCATGAGCACCTGCTCGGGATGAATTGTCAAACGTCCCTTCTTGACTACATATTTCGCGATACTACTCGCAAACACCGCGCTCTTAAGCTGTACTTTCCTCTTCTCCTCTTCTTCCGCACTCACATCCCTTCTCCCCTTCGACCGTTTCCAGGGCTGCAGAGTATAGTGTGCCGGCTTGACTACCCCAGGTTTCACAAGATGAGAAACCAGATACATCCACTTGCGATCCCACGTCAACAACCTTGTCCAAATCTCAAACTTCTCGTAAGGCGCAATCTCGCGCTTGAAACAGCATGCTACCGCGCCCAGCGCGACAAGATGACTGCCTTCATGCACTGCTTCTCCCGGCACTTCCGGTCCGTGGTGGTGCTTCTTGTGCGATGCGTGAGACGCTTTTTTGATGCCGGTGCGCAGCAGTGCAGTCACTAGGTGGGTACGCGAGATATCGATGTCGGAGAAGTAGGTCGAGTTCGATTTATGGAGATTGTAGTCGCATTCTACGAGAGGCGTGCGGGTTGAAGTTATTATGGGTTGGAAGAGGGCAGTAGGATGGATCGGAGTAGGTTGGAAGTAGATGTGGTAGATTAGGGCACGGAAGAGGCGGATCTGGCCATTTCGATGGTGCTGTTAGCTCTCAATATACCCAGGAAGCCCAGTGCTCAACGAGGAGCTGACGAGGCTGTAGAGGAGCTGACGAGGCTATAGTTAAATGGTGAATAAATTGAAGGAATGCCACGTACATGCCACATAAACGGCAAATTCTTCAAATTCAACAACGCCAACATAATCGCTGCAACCTTCCAAGCCCCTCCAGGCACCTGCAGCCCTAAAGTTCTAGACAAGTATCCCAGAAACGAGGGTTGCGTTGCCAGAGCCGTAATTGAAGCCCCAACACCAGCAACACCCGCTATGCGGGGCAGCTTCTGGAGAGCTGACATTACAGAAGACGCAAAAGAGGGTGATGGGGAAAGAATGAAGCTGCGCCCCAATGAATACGGTGCTGATAGATAAAAAGCATCTTCAATGTTCACGCCAATTGGAGGCCGAGGCTCGGATATACGTGGCGCCGATATCTTATCTAATCAACGCGGGAATTGCTTGATTAGGGAGGAGAGTACGTCCGTAAAGGGATTAAGAGCGTTTCGGAGTAGAACTGATGCTTGTTATCTAGGTAGAGACAAGAAGGAGTTTGGATGCCGCATTACCGACATATTTGATATTGCCGTTGTTTCAGGGAAGGGATCAGGATCTTCTGAATGGAAAAGGTACGCAATCTGCAGCGGGGTGTCCAACTCAATTCATTAATCTACAATGATGCATTTTCAGCCTTGAGCAAATTGCAAAGACTAGAAGAATTGGATGAGGCTCAGATATGACCCAAAACACAACAATTGATGCTTCCTGTGATCCACAGCGGCGCTCACAGCGGCGATTACAGCTGCTGTCAAAGTGCTTGTCACAAGGTTTGTGGTGGGCGAAGTAAAAAGTGGCTGAAGAAGAGCGCTTGGGAGGCTGAGCAGGATATATCAAAGACACTACTCCATATATGGTTAGGACAGCAAGGTAAGTTCGCCTAGCCGCAGACTCTAGCGATCTCTCTTCAACCCCTTCAGCCTGCAGGCACCGACTGCACGGCCAGCGTCTTCGTGTGCTGTCGGCAGTAATATCGTCCAAGCCGCCTAGTTTCACAACTGAGTATGAAGGGCTGCACTTTTAAGGTGAATGCCGATATAAATCATCAGCCCTTTTGTTAGACAGTATTAGCTTTAATTACCTCAGTTTACTTTGCTTCTTCAGCCTAAGTCTCTCGCAATTTTTAATCAACAACCATAAACCATATTTACTCCGACGGCCTTGACCCACATCATAACCATTCGCTGAAACGTAAGGATATCCCCTTCTTTTAGTCCTATTCTTACCTTCTACTGCCGTGACAAGCTATTTACGACCGATACCGCTGGCCTTCTCCAATTCCGATGGAAGAACTATGTCTCATTGTGGCCAAAATACTTCAACTCCTTAAACTATATGCTGATTATGTTTTAGATGTTTAATGCACTTGGAACAGCCTCTTTGGGGGATGCCAATCACCACGGAAGAGCTTCAATATTCGGTTCATTGATATCTTCAACCAAGATGGCGACCTCGAGTGTCGCGTCCGGTTCTGTAGAGCCTGACATGGTTCTCATCAATGAGCTCATGGAAGAAATTTCACGAAATCCTCCTGCAGTGGAAGCCCGCAAATTGCTTGTCGAGCAGTTTATTGCCGCAGGTTGGCTCGAAGCCGCAAGCGATGCCGTCAAGGAATTAAAGCAATTAGCTCCACAGGACCCAGATGTGAAAGACTGGTCTGCCATGTTCTCCAAGAACCCCGCGACTCCGAAGCCGGCAGCTGTTCAGCCTGCTCCCAAGGCTCAACCTCTCCCTGCTGTCACGTTACCTGACGATTTGGACGATGCCAAGCAGGATTTCTCACAAGGCTACAAAGCTCTTCAGTCTCGCGCAAGGACCTTAGTAGCGGATCTTCTTCACCTGCGCAGTTTACGACATCCGAAGGGTGTACCTGGCTCATACCCTGCCGATAACGCCACATCGAAACAGATCTCGGACTTGCAAGGGATAGCAGATGGCAAGCTCAGCAGCGTGGTGCGAGCAAGGCCACCCGGTAGTGCTCGCTCAGTCGCGCGGGCGATGCAGATGAGACCGGAAGAGGCTGTGGAAATAGCCCACGCAGATCTCGAAGATACTGCGCGATGGCTTCGAGCACCTCACGGGAAGCCCTCATCAATCGACAATGACGGAGTACGCGAGGCTTTGGTCAAGCGGGTACGGGCGTTGGTCGCTGCTCTGCCTGACAACCTGCAGGAGCATCCTGAAACGGCACTCATGCATATCGAACATGAATCCTTAGCGCGTAAATACGTCAACGACGAATCCATGCTAGGCGACCGAATCATCGATGTGCCAAGAGCAAATTTTTGGGTTACTGAAGACAATTATGCTTGGGACATGGAGGAATTAGCCCAGGCTATCACGAGTAACGGCGGTGTCATGCGAAATCCGCTCAGCCGGCAGATGTTCACTCCGAAGGATATCAGAGCGATTGTACAACACCCAATGGGCAAACATCTAGCAGCCCTGGCGATTGAGCAGAGTGCGATGTCAAAAGGCGTACGACCTGAGACGATTGAGCATCTCGAGAAGCTTGCAAAGGTTCTCCTTGACGACCAAAGCAGCGATCAGCTTCCAAGCCGCCACGCGATTGACGAGTTTATGGCGCACTGTGCAATATGTGAGTTAATTACCATACCAAAACAACTTGATCATGAGCTGACTTTTATGTGCAGTGCCTGAGGCAGAACAAAAGGCGTTAAATGGACTTCGGTGCCCGGCAAAAGACAGCCACACGGGTCAGCCGTACGACTTTTCGATTGGCGAGGCAGTGCGCGATGCCAAGGGTAACCGAGTGTGTTTTCACAAGACGGGCGATTTCCTCAAGCAAGCAGCAGAACACCTACGAAAAAATCGAGGAGCACCAACACCAGCTCAGAATGATAAATGTTTGGTTATGTAATACCCTAGAATTTTCTTAACGCAATATGAGCAGGGGATGAAATTGCAATATGATAGAACATTATTGACAATTCAATCCGTCGAAACACGCATCTCAGAACGATCACCTGCACTCTAGTTCTTTCAGTCGACGCTACCTTCGCTCCCTGCGCTCTCTTATCAGGAACACGACCAGTATGATGGCAACACGTCCTCACGTTGCTGCATTCTTTTCTAGAAGAACCTGAAACAAGATGGCTTTTACATGCAGACGGCGCGACCACTCGTCGCAAATGAATTGTATTTTGATGTAAATGGCCTGGCCCAACTTTCGTTTTGTCATCTGGGGATAGTGATCTCCAGCCTACTGCTACTCTATTGGATGCAGCATGCATCGCAAAGATGCGAACTGCCTCCTGCGGACAGAGTCATGCTTTTGCTTGCTTCCTTGGCAAGGCATACTCTGAAGGATCCGAGCCGGAGATGTCGCAATTCTCGAATGTCCAAACCCTAGGCTTTCCCCAACTCTTTGGCTCGTACATTGTCTATCTTTGCCTTGCGCGAAGGCGTTCACGCGCTCCCCTTATTGGTTTTGTCTGGTGGTTGTTACCTGGAATCTCGTATTTTCTTCTCAGCCTCGCACAGCCTTGTCAAGCCACATTTTGCAGCCTGGACATCAACACTTCCGAGATCAACCTTTGCAATTTCATCTCCACTGCCTTCTTTGCTTCAATAGTAAAGCCTTGTGTTACACAATATTCTTCCTCTTGATCTTCCTCCCATTTTTCCAATAGACACATCTCGAGGACCCAGGCGCTTGTCGTCTCCGCATCATTCGCTTGCAGCATTGTCCAAACGCTTTGATCATATTTTGTAGTGGCTTTCTGGTACGTCGTGATTTTATACTTGAGATTGGATTGGGGCTAAAGTTATCACAGACCCATGCGTTCTACCGAAGTCCCTTAAGTATCCTAGATACTATTTTGAGCGCAGTCCTCTGGGCACTTGGAACCTATTTCAACTGCACAATCATTCAGCCAGTGGTCTAATTTCGACTTCCGGGATAGCAGTGCTAAAAGTTTCTGAGGAAAGCTTTAAAGTACAGGCCCAAACTCGCAAGGCTCCAGGGAGTCTTGGCGTCTTTCTTGTCCGACGTTACTTTAATCGTCCGGGCATTGCACAACGCAACGGGATCAGACACCCCACGATCCTATTCCCCATAGCCGGCTTTCTGCTGCCATTACTCGTGCCACGACTATTCACTGCCACAACTGCTGTTGAGACCAGAGAATCGCCTGGGGTGAGCGTTCTCTGAAAGCCATTAGTGGGCCACTACACCCCACCCGAATACCGGTCCCCGTCCCTCTTCCCCATCCTTTTATAAGCATGGTTCTCTTCGGCAAAAGGAAAAGCGAACTTTGGCATCTCCAGATTGATCTGGCCGCCGGAAACGAACACCCAACCGACGAGAAATTTCCATGGGCATTACTACGGCTACACACCGATCAATATCTCAAAAAGAAGGGCAAACTGAGCCAAGCGGAACGCGACCTACGACTTGGAGCATTGATCCACGAACATGATAGCAATTCCAAAGACATCGCCATGGCAGCATGTGCTTATGCAATGTCACCGCAGGCTGTTCGAGCGGCACTGAACGTCGAACTCAACGTTTCTCCTGTCACATACATCGGTCTCTATTCGTACCTTCAAGCCTTCGTCGCCGCAAACCACTGCAATAAGGACGCTGTATCAGATCTTGAAGCGCAGTGGGCCAGAGACCTCATTCCCTATGCAACACCCGGAGCCGCCGCACCTGGAAGGTACCTCCAAGGAGTTACTGCGCTGTTGGGTAACGGCAATCTACCAAGTTTGAACCTTCTTCCAGAGTTCGCCGTATTAGCTCGCAGAGCCTTTGTGGACTTTTCCTCCCATCTGGAAGGATTGAAATTGAAGTGTGAATGGTCAGCAGCCCACGCTTCCGTATCCTGGCTATCGGCGCTTTTGGACCGACCTTCAGCAACTTCATCGTCCAGGCTCGGACCAGAACAGTTGCTGGATATTCAATTTCCAAATTGGAGGATATGGGCCGCATGGCGACCGAATACGGGTCGTTTACGTCTTTTAGAGAGTCTTCCGAGCCATCGACGAGCGGTTTTGCCGGCTTTGATAGCATTGGAGGGCCCGGACTTTTTGACTGGCAGGCAGCCAACTTTACGCGACGGAATTTATGCCTACAATTTCAGAAAAGCTCAACTTAATGTACGATATGGGACACTCAGCATCGAGCTCAATATGGGTACCGCCTCGGAGTTAAGAAACATGCTGGACCGGCTTTCCAGCACACTTGAATCCGCTTGCCGAGCTGGAAATGAAGCAATGTCACTTTTTGTCCAACTGTGTGCCGGAAAACCAATCAACCAGGAGAAGCTGCAAATTCTAGTAGGTGTCAGTCATATTCCGGACAGGACCATCAGTGCGTCGGTATTGGAAATATATTCTCAACGAGACGTTCTAGGAAGCAAAGAAGCGAGGGCAATGATGCGACTATTACCTGCTCTAGAAGACGACAATGGAAAGCTTCTTCAAGGAGTACTTTGCCCTTATCTTATCAACGGCGTTCAGAACTGCGTCCAGGAGATGCAAGACGACCTTCACAAGCAATTGGCCTCCAGTGCACCATGGAATGGCGCCGTGGTGCTTCAGGAATTTGGTCAAGTGCTGAAGGAGGCGACTTGTATGCATCCTCTTCTCGACGCTCCATTACGGGCACTGCTATACAGCTGGCCATCGTTGGAAGTACTGAATACCTTGGTTGCTATCCGCGTTGCGGCAGAGAACACGGCAATCCGAACGCCCGTTCCCAATTCTCTGACGAGTCTTCTCGATCTATACTGCATGGACCGCCTGATCAAACGAGATTCAATCAACGCGCCATGCGCCCGACTCATTAATGGCCTGGTCCAGCTATGGCAGCAAGCCCCTGATTCTGACCGTCGGTCACTTGCACTGGTTGTCGCCCGGAATTCAGAAATGGAATCCGATCTTCGCTGTCGATGCTTGAATCAGCTGCCTTCTCTCCCAGATGATTTTGTAGGCTCATTCAAGAAAATTATGGACAAATACTCCAAGGATGGCGATCTATCCTGCATCGAGCTTGCCCATCTTCTCGCCACCACCCACTTAATGGAGGCAGTAGACTGCTGGCGACCGATACTATACCGTATGATTGAGCAACGAGATGATACATTGATGCACTATTCCTTGGCCAACCTCAAGTCTCAAGAATGGCTAGGACTGCTATGGAACCTCAGTACCATCTTCGGCGACCTCATAGGGACTTCTTCTTTGTCTTCGGCACCCGCCGTTCTGCAACAGCAACTCCAGCATTGGAGCCAACAGCTGTCGCAATACGTACCAACTATCGAACGCTTGGAAACCGCCATAGGAGCTGGGCCTGCTTTACACTGTCTCTTACTAGGCACCGAAGGTCCAGGTGTTGAAAATCTAATTGGAATCCTTGACTACCTCCAACGCAATCACAACAGCCCTGCCGAACCTATGATGCAGCTTATTACCAGATTCCTAGTTCTCGATGAGACACAGACTACTCAGCATCAAGCCCATTCGGGAGAGCCTCGACGCTGTGAATCGCCTCCCCGCCAGTCCCAGCTTCCTCAAGATCCTGCGACCGAGCTGTCTCCATTTAAGCAGCACCTCTCGCCCTCCACTGAGAAAGTCGCGCAATTCAATAAAGTTTTCGAGGCACTGGAGTTGCTCAGCAAGACCAGCCCGGAAGGCCGCGAGGTCATTCAGCGACTGCTGGATCACTATAAGAAAACCTCCAAAATTGTAGTTGAGGCTCTAGTTGCCTGTTGGAGTCAAGCTGAAGGAGCGACAGTACATGACAATGATTGTAGGGCACTGAGAGTAATAGCGGAACTACTTGGATTCGATGTCAAAGGCGAATTAACGGACGATAAAATCGAAGCTGCCACGAAGTACGTTAAGGAGCAAGCTGCTGAGGTTCTTGAAGAGGCCCGTAGGTTAGAGAGTATGCGTGTAGTGCTGAAGGCCAAGGACCCACATGGTACTACTGCCCTTCTAGCCTCACTGGGACTGGAAGACTCTTCGCCTCTGGATGATGAACTCGAAACTCTACCAGCAGGTCTTCTAGATCTGATCGAAAAGTGCGGCGAACAGGAGGTGGAAATGAACTTTCCCCTCAATGAATTTACCGACTTTCAGCTAGATGGTTTTGGTGCCACAGGGGCACAAAGCGTACTGATGCGTTTAATTGTCGACATTAGTGATCTGGAAGGTCTCCCACCAGCGTTCTGCATACATCTCGACAACGAACCAAAGTCCCCGGATAACGAACACTTCCACTGGGTAGCTTTCAAGGATGCTGGAGACCCAGAGCAGTCTCAATGCTCTGGCCGACACAGCCGGATAACACTCCATCTATCGCGTATCGTGTCTCGACATCTAAAGTCCAAGGGATTCAGTTCTCTAGAGAAGATTCACACCTTCATCACAGCTCAAATCAAGCAACTGGCCAGCAACTGCGTCGTCTGCGGTAATCCCCACGGAGACAAGCAGGTTCGTCTTCGGCGACCAACACCGTGTCAAACACCCGTCTGCTCCAAGATATGGAACCGTATCTCCATCGACGTCCGTCTCACCGAAATCCGCTCCGATCCCACCGTCGTCGATCTGCTCCTTACCGGCATATTCGCCGCAGCCCACACCCGCCAACCCGAACTCCTCCCCGGCTGCCCCATCAAATCCCCGGACACCATCCTCGGTATCCTCAATGCCCTCCCCTCCATGTCCGTCCTCCAGAAGGTAGAAAACCTCTCGGCGCGCCTAAAACTCGCCCACGCCCAGGCAGAGCAATTCCTTACCTGGGCCTGCAGTTTCTACCGTGGCTTCCTCGCCTCAGCCTCCGGCATCGTGCGCATCCCAAACCTTACAGGATCGCAGCAATTCATCCTCGCCAGCGCGGCGCCAGACATGGAATCCACATTCGCCGCAAAAGTTGGCAGAGGTGCCACCAAAGTCCTCTTTCACGGCACATCTATGGACCGCCTCCCCAGCATTCTCGCACAGGGCCTGCGTGTGTGTTCCAAGACCCCGCTGCAGCGCAACGGTACCGCGCACGGCGTTGGCATCTATCTCGGCGAGGACCCACACATTTCGTGGTCGTATTCCACGCCGGCCGCGCTGAGTTGGCGCAGTAGCCAATTTCATAATATGAAATTACTGCTGGGTTGTGAGGCGGTGGGCAATGGGAATCCGGTGTCAGGGAGTATTCATGTTATTAAGGATCCGGCGACGGTTATGGTGAGGTATGTGATGTTGTTTCCGAGTGCGGCGGTTAGTGCTCCGTTGGTACAGAATGTGAGTCCGGCGATGGCGATTACGTTTGCGGCATTGAAGAGCGGGAGTTTGTAGGGAGGGGGTAGTGTTTGATGGTGTTTCACGGCGCTTTGTGCGCTGATTTTGCGAGAGTTCATGCAGTTGCCCATGATCATGGAGAATTGGGGACGTGTTTGGTGTTAGTGGGACATCGTTGCAATGCCTCTAGCTCTTTTGTTTTCCATTGGAGAGGCGCATTTCCAGCGTTGAAGCGTTTTCGCATTGGATATTTGCATGGAGTTTGAAGGCTTGTGGCCATCAAGATTGAGCTAGTATACATCCAACTATATGCTACAGACATAATTTCAAAAATACCATAGTAATGTCTCCTTTACCAACCAATCTGATATCTTCCACCCATATGACCTTCTCGGAACAAATGTTGAGCAGTTTCGTTCAAAATTCTATTCTACGTACAAGGCTACCTCTGGACTTTCCACGAAACCTTGCGGACCGAGCAAAACAGAAAAGGCGATCAGGGACAACATGATCAAGCTTCCCCAAAACTCCTATGACCCAGGCTAGTGCATTGGAGCTGTAGATGCCCCACAGCCCACTCCAAAGCCTGAAAAGGAGGGCTTCAAACCCAGTTTCTGATTTTGCTCCGTTCCGGCGTTCAGAGAGACTTTTGATGGCCACCGTCCAATTCGTCGAGTGTGTTTATATATTCGTGGGACAGACTCTGGGAGCCGGTGCCATTCGTCTTGGCGTTTATACGAAAGCCATGCGAGGCGTATACGTCCGCCAGCAGTTTGTGTGGCGGTGAAAGTTTTTTGATGGGCGCGAGACAGTCTTGGGTGGCCTCACGCAGCTTATGTATACCGGTAGCTGAACTTGGGGAGCGAGTGGATGCCGAGGGCTCGTTCTTGACTCTGTGGGGATGTGTTTGATGTTAACGCAGTTTTGGAATTCGGAAGGAAGGGAATTGTAGTTGAACCTGACGTAAAACTCTGCTCTGAGGTGTATAAGACAAATTATGCTCTAGGCCAACCTGCACAATGAACACTCCCTCCATTCAGACCCGGAGCACATAGACAGTGGACAACTACCTCAAAGGTACATGGAAGATCTAGATTACTAACAGGTCTAGCCAAGCCAATTCCTGGATTCGCTCATACACCTATGACATACAATCCTCTAGGGTGGCACCTACAGAAGCTTTCGAAGCCCAAAACCTAGCTCAATACTTCCAATCTCTAATCTATACCGCGATGCTTCGCGCGTACGGAGCACGGTTCGTTCGCGTGCCATGACCGTAATGTCGGCTCACTGAACACATATCCCTGAAGCAAAGCCGTACCACTGCGAGGTCTGCTTCCTCTATGATCTTCCTCGTCTCTCCAAAGCTGAGTCTCGTCCACTGTGGCACCAATATCGAAGATTCCACTACACAGCGCGACAAAGCCAAGCTCGGACTCTACAGTCTGCCCAGGTAGCAAAAGCGGTAGTTTTCGTTGCAGAACGCCGCTCCAAGAAAAGCGTTTGTCCAGGTCTAGCGCTACATTATGCGGTAGATTCGCTAGGCTGGGCTGCAAGCGTAGTAGAGGATATATGGGCTTTTTTGATCGGTTATGGATCTTTGTCTTGAGTGTGAGAAATTCATCAACCGACACTTCGAATTTTGAGCGCCCGGTCTGTCTCACAGCGTCACTTGTGTCTCCATAGTCCGAGACGACGCACATCTCTACCATGATGTCGTCGAGCTTGACAGACTCAACCATTCTTGACGATAACCGAATCACACGAAGTTCAATGTCGCCTTGCCGTCCATTGCCGACTTCTTTCCACGTGCCGCGAATGCGCTTGAGTAACTCTTCGCGGTACCAGAATGCTTCTCGGGTGGCTCGTTCCGCCTCAGGGGATATTTTGCTCGTGCTGACAACGAATTGTCGCTGGTTAGCCGGATTGAGTGATGGAACGGGCGCGTAAGGATCTTTCAGGTATAGCTTTGGAAGCATGACCACGATGCGATTGACATGGCCGGGTTGTATGATCTCATGCACTGTGTACGCCCTCCGCCAGTCTTCCTCCCTTTCATCTTTGACGGGATTCTCACGCACTTGGATTGAGATCGATAGTGGGTTAGGCCATGCATTTCTGAGATCAAGAAGCAACATGCAGTGCCCGTCGTGATTACTCCGCAGCCCAACACGATTCAGAAGAGACTTGAAGCGGTTGTCTCCTTTCTCAACTGAGCCAGACTGAAGTCTTGATGAAACTGGTGTGTCGGGATTCGAGGATCCTGCTGATTGTCGCTGCTGATTTGACCAGGCGAAGTCCCCAGAGAAAGGGACAATGTCGGCGCGATTGAGTTGGATACTGGCATTTACAGTAATTGAAACAGGCACAGTGAGCTGTCTGGTAAAAAAGCGGTCTCTTACTTCAGATCGCGGCCTCCCAAGGCTTGCGTAGTCGAATTGTACAACGCCATCAGTAAGACGAAGTCTTCCTACAACCTCAATATCAAAGGAGACCTTTTCGCCGGGTTTTATCGAAATCGCGTCTTCATCATTCTTTTTGCACCAACGGAATGTTGGGTAATGTGCGAGTTGGACTTCAAACTCGTACAACTCTGACGGCAGCAGGTCCTTATTTGTCATTGCCGCCTGAATAGCTGCTGTTGCTGAGTCTTGGAAAGAAATATGGATGAAATCCACAGCTGTTGTCTGTGAGACATTATGAAGTGTGATGGAAAACTTCTTTCGCTCGCCTTCAAGGACCATCAGAGCCGACTGTGGCAGCGAAATGCTGGATACTACGACCATAGGTTGTTCGGGAACGACAGTCATCATAAGAGACATTGGCGTAGGGTATTGCAACGGCCCAGTTTCCGTGGTCTGAGAGGAAGTAGAGACGCCCGAGACAGGGCGAGAAGATGGTAGCGAGGACGACGCTTGCAGGCCGATATTTTTCATCTTCGCTTCCGATTCGGTCCTCCAGGGTTCTGCAAATATGGGAAATTTGCGTTCTCGGCATCCTTTGATTTTGATGATACATCCGTTGATGCGCAGTATCCCTGACGTGTGCGCGATGCCGGTAATAGAGAACTTTTGTGTGCGGTATGGCCCTAGTATCAATGACCGCTGTGATGCACTAAAGTCAACACCGTCGCCTGCGAGCTTCAATGCTTCGATCTCAACTTCGAAATCGTACGGGTTCTGAAGCGTCACAACGAATCCGTATTGTTCATTGGCGACGATTAACCTTTCAGTGACTCCGCTGTTGGGCTGTCTCAAGAAAGGATTATGAATGAATGGTCCATTCCTCCTTGAAGAAACACTAGTTAGGTCGGATTGGCGATGTTGAGTGAGCAGTCGCGAATGGGCCGCATCTATCACGTGCAGTCCTCGGACTAAAAAATCATCCCAGTACTCTGCCTCGATATTCTGTATGCCGAGTTGGTTGGCGGCGCCGACTGTCCGGGAAATGTTTGTGGCTAGACGGATCTGCTCATCTCTTGCGAGAGAGACAAAAACCTGGGTACTGTTTGGCCTGGGAGCTGTACCAGGCCCCGCAATCCTCAGTAGTGTTGCAGTAAAGTGAAGTACGCCTTGAAAGTCAGGCAGCGCTTCGCAAAATTTGATACACATCCGGAGAATATCTAGCTTCAGGTGGTGATTTCCAAAATGGCGTGATGAAGACGATTTCGCAAGTCTTTCAAGGAAAGCTTCCATGGGGTCGTCGGGGGTTGTGCCAGCAGAGGCTGTGTTGTGTTCTCCATTAGTCCTAGGTTCATTGAATAACCCGTTAATGTCTGAAGATGAAGGCCGGGAATCCGGAATACCATAGACACGGCAAAGAAGGTCCAGGAAGCTATCAATGCCGTTCTCAACTTCGCCATCTCCTAAATGGAGAGCACCTGCACCCGAGGACCCTCCACTTGCAATATTGAGTGCAGCTAATCCTGCAGCAGGATGAACGCCCATCTCCGCCGCCCCCACTTTACGGGCCTGCACGAGACCAGGGATCAGAATGCTAATAAACTCCTTCATAATAATAGCTTTCTTCCTTTGCAACCCAAGAGAGGATAGCACAGATGCAATGCCCGCGAATATAGTGGCTCGATCTATAGCAGTCATGCTTGCTGCTTCTATTGGCAACGGCAAAGCGCGAAAAATCATCGACGCAATTTCATACCTTGTCGGATTTATCGTGATTCTCGTTATTGTCAACTTCTGTTTGGGCGTAAGACAGGTACCAAGGACAAGATGTTGAAGTGCTTCGCCATTCAATGAACCTCCGGCAAGGTTCATGGCAGCTAGTATTTTCGACAATCGAATGACGCACTCTGAAAAGGCCAGTGGAGGTAGTGCCTCCCCAGCAAAATTAGCGGCTCGGATATATATATTTAATATCATGGCGATGAGGTCTGGAAGCAAAGTGTTGAGGTTTTGTAGAGCGACAAGGTGGCTGGTAGGTTTCGTGACAGTGATTGTGGAGACGTCAGCCAAGCTGCTTGACGGGGTGTGTTGAGGCGATTTCACGTTGTTTGTTTTTTCTGCAATTGGGTAGCATATCTGGGGGATCTGGAATTGGTAGCTTAGTTAGTGTTGTATTTTATGATTGTGTTCGCTTACAAGTTCCAAACTACGTCCAGAACATGGGGAACGTTACGAATTGCGAGCTGAAAATGCTTACTTGAAAATCCATTCCTGTCCAAGCAAAAAGCAGCAAGCAGACGAGAATATTCTCCAGTCCTTTCGCATGCCAAAGATGGTCACTGAATGCTCGAGCTCTGGTGGCACTTTCGACTAGCTCTTTCAAGGCATCTTGCCACCTCCCTGCGCACATGTAGAGCGTACCGATAACCATGCCCACCCGCCCACGACCTTTGTTTCGCGCTCGTTCGCTTACACTGCCGGAGCCAAAGCCATGAACAGAAACCCTATCTCGACTTGAATCTCTTATGGCACTTGTGTTGGTCCTAGATGCCGAACTATTTGCTCTTGAAAGTGGATTTGAGGGAGCAATTCCTGGAATTTCATCAAACGTCGTAGCTGGAGGCGTCCCACTGCCAAGTGTACTTGGTGATGTGGATCTTGAGTCATCTAGAGCGCCCGTTCCTATTGAGGATGTGGAGGGCAAATGCACAGGCATCGACATGCGATGATCCCTATTCGGTGCAATTGTGGCTGGCGAATCTGGACGGGAAGCGGAGAGAGCTTGAGAATTTCTGCGCACAAGCTGACCACCGGCGACTTCTGCAGCCATATTGTCTGACATGTTGTCGGATGCAATTCCTTGACGTGAGTTTGGAGATACGATGGTTGGCAATCCTTGGAGCGATCTTGCCAACGTGGTCATCTCGGCCAGGAGAACGGCAGTCAGATCGCACATGAACGTCTTCATTGTCGTAGTTTTCAATTGTGCTACTGGGGGCACGATAATTGTTTCTTCCGGAAGCCAAGGATGACGAGATGGAAGCGAGTAATCAAACATCATTAGGCTATGAACATAGACTCTGGGAAACTGTTCACGAAGATCGCTGATGGCTTCTGCAAGCTCAGTTACATGACGATCCGGCATCTGTGGTTCTCCATTACCGTTTCCGGAATCATTGCCGCCTGTATCAGCGGCTGTGGATAGCCAGTCATACTCTTTGGCATCGGCGATACCGATTACAGCTAATGGTTCTCTGAACTGCTCGAAAGGTGATAGCGCAAGCTGAGAAGGAAGCGGTAGAGATGTTGATAGTTCATATAGAAGAATGCCGCTGGGGAAGGCGAGAGGAGAAAACATGTCTGTCATTACGCATTATCAGCACGTGCGTTACAGGAACGTTTTATGAAACGTTACTGCAAGGAATAACATACTCCTGTCTGGTCGAGGGTCTGGACTAATGTCCCCAAGTCGTATCATGCATTCTGGTTGTAGTAGATCTACAAAGGTTAAGAAGCTAGAGCGTTTTATGCGTCCCACGGGCAGGAGAAGAGCCCGAATGCGAGCGGGCGCAATGGGGGAAAGAGGGTCGATCGCCATGACCACATCGGGAACATGGGCCTTGGAGCGCCGGAGACCCTTATTCTATAGAACAGCGATGATGGGTGAATATATGGACGGATATCGTTCGGTCAAGCACATTACGCAGCGAATATGGTGATGAAGTCTCAATAATGGTGTTGGAGTTCCTCCCCGGTTGGCGATTTCTTGGCGCGCTAATCCATTTCTGCCGACTAGTGCCAAACGCGGATTCACGACTTGGCGCGCCTCAACAGCCCCAGAGGTACTCGGACGAAGTGACAATCACAAACTCCCACAGACTCCCACAACAATATCCTCACACTGCAATAGCTTGTTTTTCTTTCCCTTTTGCATTCCATGGCGTATATATAACCTGCGTGGTCTCTTCCATTTTCGCAGCCAGAAATTTCTTCCCATACATTCTATCTTCCAGCACAGCCGCCACCTGAAGGCCACCAGTTTCGTACGTCAGTGAATACGTATTCTGGATATTGAGGCCCAAAGACTACCCAAACTGGAGACTTTTCTTCTCCTCGCCCTCTTCTAGAGAAGCTTTATACCACTATCCAACACCTTATTGAACACTTTCACCATGGCCTCCGTCGACTTCGCGCGGCTGCGCAACCAAACCATGAGTGATGGCAAAGACAGCGAGGTCACGGTAAACACGAGAGCTCTAATAGACAAGGTCCTGGCTCGATATTCGAGCGAGCACACCACCCTACGAGAACTAATCCAAAATGCGTCAGACGCTGGAGCCAGCACCGTTGTCATCAAGTATGAGACTGATCCATCAGTCAGCGTCCCTGCATTACAAAGCTCGGACAAGTCTATTCTCTTAAAACACTTGATTCAACATCACACTTTACGGCGCCTTACTGTTTCCAATAACGGACAACCGTTCTCGGCCGCCGATTGGAGCCGCCTAAAGAGTATCGCAGAGGGCAATCCGGACGAAACGAAGATTGGCGCCTTTGGAGTTGGCTTTTACAGCGTCTTCGCCGACTGCGACGAACCGTTCGTTGTTTCCGGTAACAGGACCATGGCTTTCTATTGGAAAGGAAACACCCTGTCTACGAAAGTGGCCGTTCTTACATCGGAGCAATCATCATCCGACACAACATTTTCGCTAGAATACCGACAAGCAAATCCATCGTCACCTTCGTATAATCCACCTAAAATACCGAATATACCTTCTCTTTGCCAGTTTCTGTCCACAAGCTTAACTTTTGTTGGGTTGAGCTCAGTTGAACTCTATTTAGACGAATTTAACGTCGCCACTTTCAAGAAGAAGATTTCACCGCCAGCAGAACTCCGGATTCCTGCTGGGTTAAAAGCGGAAACTGAGGGTGGCCTTATGCGAGTTTCGAGAATCACTGGCCAGGACGCTCAGATTGATGCAGTCTGGAGTAATGTCATTGCTACTGCCCAAATCCCAACGAAGCGGGTTGCAGAAGTTATTCCGGCTCAAGTTACCCAAGCAGGGAGCTCTCTCAAAAGCTTTTTCTCAAGGTTCTCCGCACCCTCCACTCATTCAACAACCAAAGCGCCTGCACCAGTAGCGGCCGCCAAACCACAGACATACGGGGACGACATCTCCGGCGACTCGCGGGCTGTGATTTCCCTTCAAGTCTGCACAGTAGAGGTAGACACCAAGGTCAGCCGTAGTTTTGCTGCAGAAATCGAGAGAGCCACAAAGAAAGCTCCGCCTCGCAAGACGAGAGTAGCCTTGCTAACTTCTCCTTTCCACGAATCCTCTGATTCCTTATCGACAGCCTCCGGATCTACTGCTGGCTTGTCGATGAAGATATTCTCAGAGATCTTACCTACCAAGGCGGGCAGAATTTTCATTGGATTTCCGACGGCCCAAACGACTGGCTTCCTTGCACATGTATCTGCGCCGTCCCTCATTCCTACTGTCGAACGGGAAAACATCGACATGAATGCTCGGTACATAAGCACTTGGAACACCGAGCTTCTGAGAGTTGCTGGTCTAGCTTGCCGGGTTTCGTACATGGCGGATATGGAAGAACTTAAATTAAGAGCCAGGAGTATCTCAATCACTGCGCTGATACCAAAGGCAACCTACATCTTCAAGCAGTACACTTCTAATCCTTCTGCCCCATCAACATTGGTGGGCGAAAAGGTCGAGGAGGCCTTTTGGAATTGTTCGAAAGAGCAATCTATCGACATACTGTCTTCAAGGGGAGTCCTGCCCAGCAAGGCGGTGCGGATGCCGGCGGAAACTCTGAGCTTTCTAGGCGAAGTTCCTATGGTCCCCCAGGAACTAGCCACTGGAGCTGTCACGTTCATGGTAAGCCTGCACAACCGGGGTTTTATCTCGGACATGACCATGGCAGACATCAAGAAGGGCCTCGAAAGCCGAGCTTTGACCGACGAAGAGCTCTTAGAGTTTCTAAAATGGTGTAGTAGCAAATTAGAATCCGCTGAGCTGGACAGCCAAGGCGTTCGCACTCTTTTCAGTATCACGATAGCGGCCATCAAAGGGGATTCGGCTGATGGCTCTTCGGGTTCGATTTTGCAGCTTCAAGATGTTGATTCATATATCAATGTCTCTAGAATATCGCCGACGATGCCCATTCCTCAGTCGACCATACCCTTCAAGTTCACGAAAGCCATACCAGCCAGAATACTTCAAATGTTTGGTTGGAAGGAACTATCCATCGTCAACTGGCTTCGCTTTATTACCAATGGCCCTCACCTCGAAGAGTTCCTGTCTTCCGAAAAATTTGCTGCACAAGTCTTGGGCCTTATCGCAAAGGGTTGGGACCAAATCGATTCTGCATCCAAAGAGGCCGTCTGTAGTCTGCTAACGCCACTTGCTATCTTGCCAACCAAAATGGGCATGAGACGTCCCGAAGAATCTTATTTCCCAACGGTCAAGCTATTTGATGACCTGCCTGTAGTTAAGCCGTTTCCTAGTTCTAAGGAGAAGTTTCTCCAGGCTTTAGGCGTACGGAAAACGATAGAGCTCTCGGTCGTTTTCGAGCGAATGAAGAATCAGGACGTGGGTCAAGAACCCGAAAGGACGCCATTCAATCATGTAGAGCTTATTCGATACTTCGCCTCCGTCATTGAAGAAATTCCACTTAAAGATATCGAGCGTCTCCGGCAAATACCCTTCCTTCCAGGACAAGGGGCTTCAGTTAAACCTGGTCAACTCTTCAAGGCGGCAGACTTGTACGCACCAAATCCTGCCATACTTGCTCTCGGCTTAGACCAGATTAAATTACCTTTTGAATTCCGGAAAAACTCAAGGGAAGGGAAACTTCTGATGACGCTAGGACTCCTCGAACATCCTACAGCATTAACCGTTGTGTCGATTCTCCAACGCGCCGGAGAGTCGAAGAATCGCGAGCTCTACGACCTTGGCATGCAATACTTCTTGGTGAATCACTTCATGAACGGGTATGCGAAAGATGCTGCGCGACTCGGTGACCTAAAAGTGCCATTCTTGCCAACGGAACAAGTAGATTTCCCAGTTTTAGTCGCTCCTTTCCAGTGCTTCGTTAACGAAAATGCCGCTTGCTTGGGCTATGCAATTATTCGATCTGACTTACGACCGCACGCGGATAAGTTTGGGCTCCAGAGAGATCCGCCGGTTGCGGAATGCGCTCAAAAACTTATCAGACAGCCTCCCACAAGCAAATCTGATGCGGAGATCAAATTCGCGTACATGGCAAGTCGATCAACCGACCTTGACCAGTTTAAACTTCTAGTGGCAGATTTAAGCGTTGCCAAAATCGTCCCTATCCTCAGAAAATACTACTTGCAAGCAGCTCAAGGAGGGTTTGAAGATCCTCACAAGAAACAAACCGGTCCGTCGGAAATGCGGGTACATCACTACGATCCGCCAAGCGCAGTATTTCTGGGCCGTGACCAAGAGTATCGCGGCATTCTTGACTACGTGCAATATGGTCCGGAAGCCACGTCATTTTTGTTGAAGGCTGGGGCCAAACATGAGCCCAGCAGCAGGGAGCTCGCCGAACTGTTGGCGCAGAACTCGCTCAGATTCCTGAACACATTGGGCCATGAGAAATATCTTGAGCTTTTGAGGAAACTGGCTGATCAAGGAGCCAACTTGTGGGTCGACAAAAAATTAGAAAACATCCTGGTGAAATCCCGGATTCTTCTTGGGTACAAGGATCTCAAACCGGAGAACGAAAAGGCGGTGCTCATTGACGATGACGTCTTTGATGATGAAGAAGGAATTACACAGAGGGAGTGGTCATTGAATACCGGTCAGGAGGTCGTGATTATTGACGACATATCTTCGTTCACGAAGTTCCGAGACTACCTCATTGCCGCACCTCAAGAGGAGGCGTTGGAGCAATTCTATGAGCGATTCGGTGCGAAGAGAATCTCACAGCTTGTAAAGAAAGACCGTCGTATTGGCAACGTTTTGCGCGACCAAGAGCCGGCCAAGAAACTTCGCAATAACATCCTTGAGCGTGTAAGGCTCTTCTTACACGAGTATGAGAGGGACGCTTCCGCCACACATGTTAGGCACGACGCGAAATGGCTGAGCAATCATCTCAAGGTGCAAATGATTTCGGACATCTCCATTCGTGTCACTCTCCTAGGACAGGCCATTTCCTTCTCAGAACACAAGTCGGCTGCGCTTTTCAAATTAGGGGCAGGCGACTACGTTTTATACATCATACCAAAGTATGATCAGTATGATGTTAGTCGCGAACTCGTCAGCATATTGATCAAGCGTCCGAAGCAGAATGACGTCATTGCTCTTGAACAGATCCTCACTGAACCACTTCGACGGCTTCAAAATAAGGGTATCAATGTCGAGAGAATTCTCCGCAAGCGCGAGTATGAGGCCCGAATAGCAGAGCAGAAGGGGCTTGAGGAAGAGGCCGAGGAGAATCAACGGAAGATAAAAGAGGCGGAGAGAGTCTCCGCCAAAGGTCACACTAACCCCCAAGTACCGAACACTCCAGAAAAGGGCCCCGAAATGCCAGGGGCTTTTGGTAGTCCCGATCAGCTTGAACCTATCGAGCCACCGAGCAGACGTCCCGACCCCGGCAGCAAAGGCATCTTCAACAAAGTTGCAAATCGCTTAGGATTCAGTGATTACAACCGAGCACCGACTCCGCCGCCGCCGCCTCCGCCGCCGCCTCCGCCGCCTCCAAAGACCGATCCCGAGCCGATCAGAAAAGACTTCCTGGCCACTGAAACCGACATCCTGAACTCGATCCAGAAATGCCGTCCAACGAACATGGAAGCCATTAACAGCAAGAACCACGTTGACTCGACGGACCTAGAAAAAGGTGGTTACTGCAGCGAAGACCAATACCAAAACATCTCAAAGGCTTACAGCACTCTATACGACGGCCTCTACTTCGACGTTTATTTCGGCAAATACCAGACTGAGACTCCGGACGCCTTGCAGGATCGAATGGCCGTCTTCCTCCCCATGATTGTACAAATGTCCAAGGTCTTCGGCGTCAATCTGGCCGCTGTCAACATCTTCGTCGACAACCGGACGAAGACGCTCGCGTTCAATATGGGCGGCACTCTGTTCTTCAACCTGGCTTGGTTCACGGAGTTGCATTGGAATGAGTGGAATACACAACCCGGCAGGCTTAAGGCGCTGGATTCGTGGTATTTGACGTATTGCCATGAATTGGCGCACAATATGGCGGCCGATCATAATGCCAGGCATGAGTGGTATCTGCAGCAAATTAGCACCCAGTTTTCCCAAGAGTTCCGGTCGCGTGTTATTCCCTGGCTGATGAAGGGGTTCGCGTAAGGTGATGTTAAGGAGTGAGCGGGTGTGAGGAATTTCCTTTTGTAGGTCTCGCGTCTCGGTTGGAATTTTAATGCTTGCACGGGGTATTCGTGTTGTAGACCGTCATACCCGGATTTTTGGATGGATTAGATAGATTTCCGCCGGGGGGTAGGATATAATGGCCGTGGTAATTGATAGTCCAATTGGCATCCTTATATCCTTAATATTATATAAAATCGCCTTATCCTCATTGATGATTCTTCGGTGTGCCTGTGGGCACCTTCCTCCCTGGCGCTAACCCAAACTGATATATCAGAACCCGCATGCCGCAAACCAAAACCAAGATCCCGCAACAAAATCATGCGCAGCCATCAAAACTGCCTCACGATCACTAGAGAGACCGTACTATGTTGTCCCCAAAGCACCACCGCCGCCACTCTCTGCCGACTCCAATTCACCCCCTTTCACTTCCATCCCCCACCACTCTCTCTCCTGCCTCTCTCCATCTCTCGAGCATCAGCTGCTTCGGAAGAGAGCGGCTGCATCAGAACATAGTTCTTGCGACAAAGCCCGGGCGAATCCGACGCCTTCAGCCCACCTAGTGCCAATCCGATCCCCGCGTTGTTGGAGAGGAGGCAGGCTCCACACAAGCCATGATAAATGGAGCGCGAGGGCGAGGGTGAGGGCGCTGGCGTTTGTGCTTTGGTCGCCGCCCGCTCAAACTCGATGCAGACATCCATCCTCCCACCCCCATCGACCAAAGCCCCTCATACCAAAATAACCACCTTAACCAAACCCCCAACACACAATCCAGCGTCCCCTTTCCCCCCATTTCTACCCCCCCCCCCTCCCCCTCCTCCTCCACCCCCATCCCATCCCCCACCGCTTCTCCCTTTCCGCCTCTTCCAGCTCCCTTTCCATCATCCTAAAAATATCGCTACACGGCACCCCACACATCCAATAACTCTCTCCATCCACAAACACCTCCGGTGCGAAATAGGGAGCCAAGTTGGAGTTGTTAACGTAGACGCGACCGTTGTAGACGACGTGTTTTGTGTTTGGATCCATGATAGCCGACCGATGCTGATATAACACGAGACGGCGAGGGTGATGGTAATGGGAACGGAGAAGACCAAAGGGCAAGTGTGAGAGTTGAGCGTGCATCTCGATTTATAGCGGCCCCTGATGTCTAGTACCTGAGACATGTCTCGAAAATGGAAATGCGACATCTCCAATACTCCCGTTGCACAGAACAGCGACAGCGCTCACGCTGCGGTTTGCGGACACGCTGGAAGTGAAACAAAGAACTAATAATGCAATGCAACAGTCAATATCAATAACAAACAAAATCCCATGTGAAATTTACTTCTCAGCTCAAAAACGCGCATCCGGCCAGTCCAAGACCAGAGTAGCTCATGACCAAAAGACATCCCTCTGGATCAAGTCTCCCGCTCAGATAACACCAACAAGCAAGAACCGAAGTTTCCGAAGATATGAGCACAAAAGTTCCAGTCTAGCCAGCGCAGCCAGCTCAGCCGGTCTTTCTACCTAACAAACTCCACTTCCATTCTGCTTTTTTAGCTTCAAATGAATCCCGCCTTGCAAAAGAGTATACCTACAGTACAAAAAGATATTGTGCGCCGAGAGAGAGACTGGAATATACTCCACCACCCCACGCTCCGTTCCGCAAAGAGAGTTTGAGGTGCTCCCAAACGCAAGGCAAAAAGCTCCCCGACCCGAACTGATATCCGATGTGGACGTAGTAGTGAAAGGAGTCCAGGAGAGAACCCAAGGAAAACTAAGGCCGGCCGCCGTAAAAGTACATGAAAATAGAAAGAAATTGGCCCCAGAGGAAAAGTGGTTTTCTCATGTATTCTGCTCCCCATTTCGCTTTCGTTCCGTTTCGACGATGCTAGCATCAGCTCGTGATCTTAGTCAATATGCCATCCTCCTTTCATCCGTGATATTCCCAGCGCCGGCCCATCCGACGTCCGATTCGACCCATACCATTCGAAGAACATGTTCTCATCCACTTCGTTTACCCATCAACCCTCAACTCCCTGCGCACCGCCTCTTCCCCTCGGCGGCGCGCCGTTTCCAACTGCACCCCTGCCCCTAAATCCACCTCCCCTTCCCCTACCGAAACCCCTTCCGCGTCCACGTCCCCTATAACCGCCCCTATACCCGTCTACACTGCCTTGTCCAAAAGTCTCCAGATTCTTCTTTCGTTCTTCAGATCTGAACTCTTGCCCACCTAATTTCCGACCCACAGCCTCCTCCCGATCCTTCAACTCGCTTGAGATATTATCGAAGAAGGAGGCCTTCTTATCATATGATACGGCGGCCGGAATGACTACTTCAGACTGTTCAGCAGCAGCTGGGTTCGACGCGTCGGGATTGCCATTCACCGCATGGCCGTTGGTTGGCGCTTCGGTGGGGGGTAGGGCAGCAACGTCACCACCTAGCGTAGCTCCCGATGCAATGGCTTCTTTGACCAAATCGTGCTTGTTGAATTTGGCATTTGCCAATTGGAAATCGAAGTCAGTGGTCGGAACATCGATTTTCGGGGCTGGTTGCCCGGCGTTTGCGTGTCCACCTCTGCCACCTCTTCCTCGCCCAGTTCCACGGTATCCAGCTGCGTAACCACCAGTGCCTGGCTGTCTGCCGTGGCGTATGTGCTCATCTGTGCGCATTTCATTCACCTTCTTCGTTAGATTATCCATGGCAGTATCGCTATGTTGCCTAGCCTGAGTGGTCGGAGGCTTCTGACCAGGTGCTGGGCCTAATTTGGCCATCGCGGCCGCAACCGCTGCGGTTGCTGCCTGTGTTGTGTTTTGGTATTGCAGCGCTGCGTTTGCGGTAGCTTGGCCTGGTTGCGCAGCAGCGCCAGGTGTTGTCTGAGCGGGCACAGTCGAAGTTATAGCGGCTTTCGTTGCTCCAGGACTATGCAACGGTACTGCAGGAACGATACGTCCGCTCTTGGGTCCGGTAGGCACAGCCTTGGGAGCACTGGCCGGCTGTGTAAGTGGTGCCAAAGTTTGCGTCGGAGCAGCAAGTGCGGTCGTGACGTCCGGTTTTGACTCGACTGGCGGTGGTGGTGGTTGCTTCGCTGCTAAAGCAGCTGGAGGGGTGGTTTGACTTGTCGGCGTGACAATGGACTTCGATTCCACTGGCTTTGTTGCCCCATCTGCCTCCGCGACCTTGGGTTGAGCATTAGGCTTCTCCTCCCTATTGACAGGCGGCCCGATTGGAGCCGTTGGCGCGCCTTTGGAAGGCTGAGGATGCTGATGCTGTTGTTGTTGTTGGTTATGCTGGCCAGGAGGTCCAATCGGCATAGGAGGTTGTGGAGAGAACAGTCCAGGCCCAGGAGGGTGAGGGAAACCTTGACCTGGAGGTGGATACCAAGCTGGCGGCCCGCCTCCGTAAGGTCCAGGCATTCCAGGGTATCCAGGATAGCCACCAGGACCGCCTGGGCCACCCAGGAAGCCTCCCTGCGGACCAAGGCGCTGATTCTGGAACGGAGGACCGTATGGAGGATACGCAGGGGGATATTGCCCAGGCTGAGAGAAATTCTGTGGCTGAGGACGCTGCTGTTGGTTTTGAGGAGGTGGTCCTGGTGGCGGTCCTGGCGGTTGTGTTGCTCTAGTAGCCTGCATCCAATATTCGAGTCAGAGATGTACTAATAAAAGAATGCTCGAAAGAAGGGAACAGGTCAATCATGATCAGAAGGAAGGCAACGGAAATATCCACACGGTTTTGCGCTCTCGGTGGTATACTGATAATTTACATCCGAAATATTTCATCATCTAGGTGGGGTTCACGACAGTACAGTGAAATTACTTACTCCAAGAATAGCCGGGTCATTTGGCATAGGAGGAGGTGCCGGCTTCGACTCTCTGGCTGGTTCCTCAATCCTCAGGTCCTTTACATCGCTGCCGCGGAATACAATGTATTCATAGATGTTGTCTGACGCGGGTATCTCGTCGTCGCCATTGCGCCGGCCTTCTGTTCCAAACGATGTCACGTTCTCCAGAGCGACTGTCGAATTTTCCGAGTTGATCTCATGTAGAGTACCGACATATCTAAACAGGGAGTGAGCATAACGTCTCACTTATTGAACTCAGATGAGAAACTAACCGAATGTCACTCTTCGAGATGAGGGATATGCGTGATCTGCAATCGGTGTAGGTTAGCAGCAGCTCGTTGGCAGGAGGTTGGGCATTGTGCGACTTACCCGATGAACTCGGACATCTTGGAAGAGTGAGCGTGTCGATGATTAGGAAGGGGTGACAAAAAAGAGAAGAGAGGGGGGGGGGGGGGGGGAAGAGATTGTGGATATGGAATGAGGCGAGGTTAGAGGTTGTGTTGGTGTTTGTGGGAGGTTGTTCTCAAGGCCTCGCCAAAAGAAGCTATTCTGCACCACGGCTAAACTGCGGATGAGTGTCCTCTCAAGCGTGCTAAGCAAATTCACCTTGGCAAAATCTAACCCGAGGCATCGTGAAGACGCCAATTATTCACTCCAGGAATCCTCGTACGCCCTACATGAATACTTCCGGTGAATTTTCTGTCTCTACTAATCCCAATGCTATTCACGACGCCGTTGATCGCTATCCATGGGATAGCGATGAGGAATTCCAAGCAGGCCTCACAGCAATTATCGGTCAGAACAGTTCACCCGAGCTGGCCGCTGAATTAACCCTGCGTGCAAGAGTCTTCTACTACTCGAGGCAAGCAGAATCATTCTCCGGAATTGCTCCAAATACGCTGGGAGAGTAGAAGGAACCTCACGCTTACCATCACTCAGGAAATTCAATACGGCCGTCGACTTCGATGCCTACAAAGCGTATCACACCCATCACGAATCACACTTTCCTCCTGCATCTGCATCTATACCCGTAACTACAAATGGCATCATATCCTCATCCACCGCCACGGCCTTTGCCACTGCTGAACCTTCAATCCTGCCGCCTCCGCCAGCAGGAGTAGCCGCATCGTCCGAACCGCCAGCTCCGTACCCGACCTCCTTTGCCCACATAGTTGAGCTTATCACTACTGGCAAGCCCATTCCAGGTATTAAAGAAATTCCGAACACAATATTAGGCGGGCAGGGGACGGAGCCCACAAAACCGAGGAGGAAGAAGCCTTGGGAGAAAGAGACAACGGAAACAACACCAGCGGTCGCCCAGCAGCAAGCTGAAGCCCCCAGAGATGAATGATCGGTAGAGCTTCACCAGCGACATCTCCCAAAGACCCCAAAATACCCATTTTCGTACCACGCGCGGGACACAGAAAGGTCAATATCAATCCGCACGCTGTGATCACCTCTGATCGCCATCTCTTGCAAATCCCATGACACTGCCGCACCATTAAATCCTTTCAAAACTGCCCCAAAGCACGAAAGTCTCGTCATGTCGTGCACATCCATCCTTATAAGCGGTAACATGTGTGGGCTAGCACCCGCCTTGCTATTTTGGTGGCAAAATAGGTGAGAAAGTCGATTTTCTCAAAGAAAATAAGGTCCTTCTAGCAGGGAAGGTGCTGGCCCGCATATGTTACCCCCTTACAGTCAACCAAAGCCCCCTCCCAACGGAGTCCAAAGTCGGACTTTCGCCTCCGGCCTTACCGATTGGCCCATGTTGCGGAAAACCGAGGTCGGTCTATGGAACATCTTTATACATCTGTTGTGGATTTGGGCTGAAGTTCGAACTTAAACTGTCTTCGGTTTCCATTGGGGCAGTGATCTGCGAGAGGAATTACCATAGCGGACTCATGTGGACAAAGTCACTTCCTCACCATTCTGCGTTGCTTCAACTGGGATACAGCACACTTGTCCACGAACTCTGTTCGAGGGTTTATTTCAGTCAGACTCTTGGGGCACAGTTACTATCTCGTGGAATCATACATTGACAACCTTTTATATGCGTTGTACCTAGATATCTGATAGTTTTTCGTCGAAAACTTCATGAGTCTATGAATTGAAAGACCCTGCTTAAATGGTAAATGTCGTTTGTGCGGGAATCAGCATCGAAACCAGCAGCCCTTGAAGTATAATCGGGGCCACCGTCGAGTTGTCTTTAGGAAGTCGAGAAATAAAGAAGTTTCCTGCGAGGAGTTTGAAAAGCGACAAATGACACTGGACATTCCATCCGAATTTTAGGCATCATCCAATCCGTTTGCTGATGATACTCTGAAGCTTTTGTCGAAATTTCGAACGCGATGTCGCTGCTTTTTAGCACGGTGAATGATTTCTAGAGATGCTACCAGGCGCAGACATTTGCTATGGTCGGAACATTGCGCCATAAGCATTGGGTATACATAAGAAAAGATCATAACCGACCTCCTCCAAAACCTCACTCGTGCCTCTCATCATCACCATATCATCATACAACATCGATCCAAGGGTTCTTTTCAAGCAATTGGGGAACTATAGATCTGGGTTACTATTACCTTCTTCCTTTCCAACAGCAAACGAAGTCCGCTCAAAAGCGCGTCCTTTAGCGGAGAAATATTCTCGAGCGCTGGATACTCTTCAATAACGTTATCGAGAGACACAAAGCCGCTACCCAGGAGAGATGGACGAAAAGGACAGGAACAAAGCAAGAATATTCTTGTCGCATGGCCTGGAATGTCACCCACTGACTGCCCCGATGTTGACGTCTACAAGAATGGGCTTTCCGCCAAAATGGGACAATCAAGACGATGAGCTTATATGTTGCTAGAAATTGACCCCGAAGACCTCCTCAAACCAAAATTACTGCACCTCCTTCTCAACTCAAGGGCTGATATTGACGCTTGCCATCTCGGTCCGACTAGTACGCTCTTGTTTTGGCATTTCTCAACGAATATGTCAAGATGTTTACAAAAAGGAAAACGGTCTGCGGCATGAGTAATATTAATGTAGAGCGGAACAGGCCATGCAATGAGTGCACAACGGCGAGCCTCTCTTTTAAATATTTTCGATCCATCTTCAACCGATTCCTCGTTGTAGCGATTCTCTTATCCCCCAAAGCCTTACTGACTTATCTTTCTCGCCGCAAAGCCGATTTGCAGGTTCAAGGCTCTGATTTTCCAGGTGCTTGCGAGGGGCATTATGTTCACAATGATCCCGGTTTCCAACCAGAGCCGAAAATCGTCAACACGCTGAATGGAAAGCCGTTCCCTTATGATGTTGAGGATAAACCACTGCTGATGCTCGTCGGTGTAGTGCTTTTGTTTGATTTTGTAGTTGTAGGAGCATTCGCATAGTGGTGATTGTAAGAATAAGGCGGGTTTGGTAGGCTTTAATTTGGGGTTTAAGATGACATTTCGCAATGCCGTGCCCTCATTCAAGCTCATCTTTCAATTCCCTTCCCAACACCAATGGTAATCAACCTGAAAAGTTTTCTTCTCTGCCATCATCTGGTGTAAACTTGGTTGTTCCGTGGTCAATATACTATCCTCCCTGTCGATTTCTCCATTCAGTACTTTTCCAATCGAGCAAGAGCATTCGAGGTTTGGGCCATGGTCTAGTCGATTGTGCAATGGTACAGTACCCTTCACTTTACTCCACAGCAATGTCCTGGGAAAATCCCCCCAACGGGTACTACAACGTACAGTCGAAAGAAAGAATCCATTTCAAGTCAGAATCAGGCTAGCAGTGATCCAATCGAGCTCCCTCAGTATTTCGCATACTCCACGGCGTGCCGAAAGGTGAACGCTATCCTTACCGAGATGTCAGCACTCACACCAACCAATGCCCATAGCTTCCTCGGCGCTTTATTAAATGGCATAAACGTATCCTTTCTACCAAGAGACGATATCATCCGCCCCTTCGGTGACAGCCGCGATCATCGTCAATCTTTTGTCGAAACCGTCTAAACTTTCGACCTTGATAACGACATGCTCTATCTTGAAAAGCAAGACCAGATCCGCAATATCACTATCAATCTTTTCAGTCAACGTCACGTCACACTCTAGTGATTGAAACATCACACACACACAGACACACATACTCCCAGCCTGAATACAAGTCACAGGAGCGCTCGGTGCAATTTGTAAAGCGCATTTTCCATGACTTTGGGCATCTGTGGCGTCACGTTCTTCGCAATCGGTACAACGACCTGGCATTCCGCAGGCTAACGCGTGCTATCATCCAGCTCGCCACGATAGACTTGAACCTTGTCGAGACCAACATTTCACGGCCAGGCTGGAAAGGCCACTTCGTCACGCTTCATGACCTCCTACACTGGGAACCTTTTCCCCCTCACATCATCTCAGTCGGCCATTGCCGCATCGTGCTTTCACAGCATCTCTCCAACGCAATATCCATACTTCGGGAAGACTGTGCGGAGCGAATGGAACCCCGTAGGTCAAGACCGATTCTCGACAAGCAAGCTTAATATCCGAATTGCCTAATTGTATCAGTAAGTCACATTATCGCCTGCCCCATCAAACCCGACAGGACCGTACGTAACATGCACCCAACCCTTCCCCTTGCTCAACGCACTCGCCACCCCTTCTGAAGACGTAGTTAAACTCCTTCTTTCCGCTACACAGCCAGATCCCCCAACCACACCAATCTACAATCTCCCAATAGAGCTCCAAGACGAAATCCTCTACCACGTCTCCATCGGAGCTGTGGAGGGAGCCGGGATGGGCTGCATGCTCGGTCTCAGCTTGCCGTGCTTGTGGGCCATCGGAGCCGAGAAGATTGTGGCTGGAGACGTTCTCTTCAGGGCCGAAGATAGTCCCACAGAGCAGCGGATTCGGTTCGGCGATTTTTTCTCGGCGTTGGCGAATAAATGCCAGTCTCCAGGGGAGGAGGATAAATGTGCTTGCTGCCGGTAGAAGAGCCAAGACAAGACGGGTCATGGTTGAAGGAGTTCACAGCCGCAGGCACAAAAGCTAACCGTATCAGCAGCATACCTCGGTTCGGCGGCCGTTTTCTCTGCATTCTCGTGTAATTGCTAGTAGAGAGCAGACTGGTACTGTAATGGATGAATTTGCGGCTGTGGCACGCACGACATATAGTTCCATATATTCCTAATTTCTCTGCCCCTTCTTCCTCTGGGTATCTTTGAAGAAATTTCCCTCTACATGTACCAAGCCCAGCCCAAAAATGCCTAGCCAAAAAATCCCACTACCCCAATATGTATGCAAAACTGGTTGAAACCCCTTCCACTCCCACATCTACAACACCGCCTCCAAAACCTTATCCCTCAACCCTCTAACCTCCTCCTCTTTCTCCCACAGTCTCTGCTGCGCCTCTAAAAACTTCGTCTTCCAGCACACTGCCGTCGTCTGTGCATCTCCTCGCCCCGCCGCGCCGATATTCCCGCTTACAGCACCGGTAGTCGCCTCGGCACTACCATTACCACCGCTATCAACTCCTTCTGCGACGTCGAGAGCGAGGCTCTTAACGACCCACTCACCCGTCATGGGACCGAAGGCGACGTTGAAGGTAACATCGAACGTCTCCCTAATGTTGCCTTCCGCCCCATCAATAGCCATTCCCTCGTCATCCTCATCAACAGGACTATCATATCCATCCCCTCCAACTCTGAACCTCTGCACGCTAACATTTTTGACACCGCCCTGCGGCCCACCTGCTCCCATCCCCACCTGCGCGCACAGACCGAGGCAAGACGCGATGGCGACGCGGTAGGTAGCGTCCGTCATTGGCTTGCCGGCTGCAGTTGCGGCGGAGAAGTAGGATTTGTAGAGTGACTGCAGGAGAGCAGATGCAAGGTTCTTGGCTTCTGAACCGCGGAGGCGTTTACGGCGGCCCGAAAGGGGTGCGCGGAGGAGTTCGGCGGCGAGGGCGCGGTTGAGGGTTTCGTGAGGGATGGAGGAGATGGAATTTGGTGGAGTGGGTTGTTGTTGCTGTTGTTGTTGTTGTTGTTGTTGATGTTGTTGTTGTTCTTGCTGCTGTTGGCTTTGGTGTTGTGTTGGCGGCGGAGGCGGTGGCGGCGGAGGTGGTGGCGGCGGGCGTTGAATTTCTGGTACGGTTCGTGCTGATTGGACGGCGCGTGAGGATTGTGTTGAAGGTGGCGGGAACATGGAGCGGGGTTCGTGCATTGTTTCGTCTTCGTTGTCGTCGAAGAGATTTGGAGACCCTCTTCGTGAGCTGTGACTCAGTGCTGAGGGCGCGAGGCCACTGCTCGGCGTTGGGTCTTGCTCACCGTTTACTAGTACTGTAGGTGT
Source organism: Lepidopterella palustris CBS 459.81 (assembly GCA_001692735.1). Classification (NCBI taxonomy): domain Eukaryota; kingdom Fungi; phylum Ascomycota; class Dothideomycetes; order Mytilinidiales; family Argynnaceae; genus Lepidopterella; species Lepidopterella palustris. Next base: position 40,937 of record KV744834.1, on the reverse strand, counting down.
GACGAGTCTGACTGGGCCACCTACATGTTGCGGCACTTGCAGCTGCAGGCGTGACGGCCGACCCTGGGGATTCGTAATGCTCTGCTTTTGCATGCTTGCAGTTGAGACGGCCGACGAAGGTGTCGGAGGAAATCGAAAGTGCTGTTCCGACATGGGAGGGTCGGACTGAGCTCGTTCGACAATGGGCGTAAGGCCGCCTGTGTTCCTATTCATATCGATCGTAGGACCCTCCTTAGTTTTCGGATTCGCAGGAAAAGTCACAAACGGACCATCGCGTACAGAACGATTACTAGGAGGTCGTCCACGTAGCTTCCCGCTTGAGGACGTGCTGTTGCTCGGCCATGCAGAGGACACAGCTGGGCCATGTCGCCTTCTTGATCTGGATTTAGAAGCAGATGGAGTGGTAGCAGATTGCGGTTCGTCAAAGTAATCTACAGGGCGAGCAGTCTGTGGTGATAAGGCAGACATTGGATGTGGAGACGATGGATTATCCTGAGTATTCAGCCGCCAACGAAGTTGTTGCCCAACTGCTGACATGGGTGTGGCCGTAAAAGGAGTTCGTAAATGGGGATTGAACCGGCCTGGAGCCGACGCTGTTGTCATGGCAGAGGCAGGCGTGATGGCTGACGCAGCTGTCCAAGGATCGTGAGCGCTGAGAAACCTGTCCACGTCATCTGGGTGAGCGCTGTCCGGATACGCAGACTGCGGTTGGCCGATCACGTTTCCGAAAGGGATGGATGTATCTAGTTGAGGCCTTTTGCGAGGAGGGGTGGTATGCTCGGATGGATCTAAGTCTTCATCTGGGTCCTCGGTTTTCCGACGTCCTCGTTTCGGTCGGAACTTAGGATCTAGCGCTCGGATTACGAGGTCTTCCTCCAAGGAAACGCCATCACGGCCGCACTCAGGGAAAGGGCTATGCGGAGGAGGTATTTGCATGTAGTATGCGTGTTGTTTTCCGAGCAGGTATTCGAAGAACGCATCGATGTGCATTGCGCGCATCCATCGCTAAAATGAGTCAGTTGAAGATCATAGTGCAGAGACTACAATGTTTGGTTGGAGTATCAAAGACCGAATTGCGGAAATTCGAGAGAGATGAAAGATGATGAAGATTTCGAGATGCATAGACAAGCCCCACAATTTACACGAGCAATTCCAACAATGACAACTAAATTTCATTTTCAATTGTTGAATGGAGAATGGAAGTGCAGTAAATGGTCCCTTTTAGGCAAGAACGCCGGTCAACGGATTATGCCGACTCTGAGTGCTACCAGGACGAAGACCATAAATTATGCAGCACTTCAGGTCATCATCCATAAACAGCGTCTGTGATGTTGATACTACGAGAGCCAAACAACCCAAAATATGGCTTTAGCAAAAGGAGGGGATTCGGAGATTTGCCGTCAAGGCACCTCAGAAATATTGACATTAAAATAAGAACTAGCTATTTCTTACCTTTAATCTGACCGAATATTGTTGAACCTTCTGTGTACTCTGCCCTTTGTCCGTATCTGGAGGTTCCACTCCAAGATCCAGCGCTAATTGTGTCCATGTCTTTATTTCCTTAAAATCAAGCTTCCTAATGAGCTCGAAGAGAGAATATATGCTGAAGCTCTTTCCATCACTTTTTGGGGGTATTCGAAATGCTTTCGTCAACTCGGACGTGTCTGTCGAGGTCGGGAAGCTGGGATTACAGTATAATATAAAGGCGGCATAAGCATCATCAATCGTTTCGTCGGATACGTCTCGTGAAGGAAGAGACCGGTCGTTCGGGACAAATGCAGGCACCCGCTGCTGCTGACTGGGTGAAACTGCTGAGAATCGGGGTGAGGCGTTATTAGAGGGTGATGAAGGGGTTGCAGAGCTGCGTGACATGTCTCCATAGAAGTTGTGAGCCATATGTCCTGAGTTGATGGAGGCATTGTCCGAAGGCAAGAGATGTGGTGACGCAGAGGAATGAACAGAGAGCTGACCGTGACCGCTCCGGGCATTGTTGGTCGTGCTCTGGTCCAGGCCCGGATCAATTGCTGGCACAGCTGGATGCCGAAACGGAGAAAATGCCGGACTGCCGTTGCTCCCTTGGTGATTGTAATGCGCGTGCGGTGAAAGATGGAGGTTATGGTCCGACTCCGCTCCAGCAGTACCGAAGTCGACCTGCATGATCTCAAGGGTATGATGGAGTGTTGCAGTAGTTCCAGAGTCCCGCTACGGTCAGCACGCCATGGACGATCTGAGTAGCAGCGATCCTATGCGGATACAAGGGACATTTGGGCGTGCAGCGAATATGCTGAGGTGAGATGTGTCTTGTATATTGCTACGGATCAAGGCCGAAACGCTGAACACATGGCCCAAGGCGCGAGGTGGTCGATCACAGCTCAAGGGGGCGCCTATCCCTCGTCGGCGTCGCGCGCGACGGGGAGCGACAGAGACTCGATGGAGTTGGAGCTCAAGTTTTGCGATTCTCCGCGATGGAGGCGGCGCAGGGCTGTTTGGTGTCGGTGAGTGGCGATAATTTGCGGACGTTAGGGAGGGTTTATGGGCGATCCTTCTGCTATTTCGGGGCCATTTTGCTTCGCGACACCCCTTGTTTCAGCCAAATCCGAGGTCGTGTTGCGAAAGCCACAACGCTTCAGGCCCTGCGCTTGTCGCTATATTTGGACATTCACCCCACAAACAACGCGGTAGCTGAGTGTTCAGCGCCTATATATCACGACTGCTAAGGATGCTCTCTTCTCAGTGGCCCCGTCTCGCCTCTCATGGCATACAATACGTGGATCGACAGCCAAGAGGTCATTCTCACGCTGAATTCGGGTTCTCGGTGCATCCGTGATCAATATCGAATGAACCCGTGAACCCAGTAGACCCCGTGGACTCTATGGACCCTGAGCGCTACAGCAAAGGTTTTGCACGAAACGAAACTCACCTCGAGCATCTTCAGCCTGATGACTCAAATCTTGAAACAAAATATAGGAATCGGCTCTATCAAGCAGGATCCCGTTAAGCTCAACCAACCATTTACGAATCACTGATCAGATGTTTTTTTTTGTCTTGAAAGAGGGCATACCCTTTTCTTTTTTGCTTGTGTCTGCGAAAGGTCCAAAGGAGCAAATCACATGCGTTTCGACGCGTTTTCCAGGCTACTATACTGAACAAGCAGAAGTATAAAGGTATAATGACGTATCTACCTGAGCTCCTCTGGAATGGACTGAAAGAACGATCCATGGAACTAAAAGTCTCACACATGTATGGAAATCAGCCATATCAACACCGTAAACTCGCTATATGTTTCATATCAAGATACTCTTCAGAAAGCTTCATATTGCGTATTCACAATGGCAGTCGTGATTATGCTTAGCCTAATCATAGGCATTCTGGCGACCATGCTATTTCGCATAACGTCAGATGTACGAAACAACGTCATCCCCACTCTAAACATCTCACAAGAAGAAGCAGTCGGCATAGCGGGCGGAAATGTCAAATTAAATGACTAGCTGAAATGGTCTGGGATATTCTGTTGGACTTTGAAGACTACCACAAATGAAGTACATGGGTGCCGTCAGTCATATAGGAGAGTCAAATTTGAAGCTAGTTCGCAAGGCACAATTATAGTAAGTCTAGGTTTATCGTTTTTGATACATCGGCCAAGGCGAAGAGAAGTAACGTCCATAGGTTGCATACCCAGGCAAAGCCCCTGAAACATTCAAGTCCTATTTGTCAATCATCAGTCGCATAATATTGCATGGACGGGCCGAACGGCCATTCCACGCTGGCTGTTGATTGCTAAACATGTCCAGCCAACCATAAATATTCCAGATCAGCCAGGCTTGTGCGACTACAGGACTTGGGGTTCGTGGAAGGGGCCGTTGGCGTATGTTATTCAATGGACATAGAAAAGCTGGATTTGCGGACGGTTATGATATTTGGCTAAATTCAGAGTTGAACAAGCATGCGGAGGAAACGGCATTAATTTCCAGAGCATGAACTTTACAAGGTGACTTAACGGATCGACGGAGCCTCAGCAGAAATAGGAGTTCAGAAGCGGTAATGAGCATGTGATAAGGCGACAATGAGATTGGTGGGAAAAGTCGGGATGCCTCGAACCGCTGAATATGGCGACCTCGGGAGCTAGCACGCGCTTAGGGTTTAATTCCAAGACGAACGTGTTATGCGGGAATAAACGCCTAGAATAATGACTTCCGAAAGGAGTTGGAACAAATTGTCTTCAGAAATAAACGACTCGAACAGGGTCATAGTACCCTAGTGATATGCGAGTCTGCCACGTGACCCTTTTCTTACCTCGGCCCTTTGTGGTTGATGAATGTTTTTGAGCGAGGTTCACAAGCCATTTCAGGAGGATTCAGCATTCCTCATATTGCACCTTGTTCCTTTTTTCCCTTCTTCGAAATCGAATATTATTTTGAATCGAAAACTTCTACAACATTTCTCTTTTCTTTCCCATCTCCTTGCGCTGTCTTTATTCCCGAAATTCTCCACCATTTTACCGTCCACCCCTCCTTTGGGCCGTAACACGTGAAAGCATCGTCACATCAACGTCCAACGCCTTCAGCATCTCAAACATGTCCTTGGCGTCCAAAACAGCTGCTGAAAAGCTCGGAGAGTCCGCTCAAGGCTCCTCTAACAGCACGGCAGCACAGCAAAGCGACAATGTTGCCCACGCCCTTGCTGGAGCAGGCGGAGGCTTGTTCTCCATGGCACTGACGTAGGCATTCTCGGCGACTCGAAGCCCTCCCATTATGCTGAACCTCATCCCAGCTACCCTCTTATTACACTCTCGACACGCGCACAGGTCGAATCAAAACGCGCGCAATCCTCCACGCTTGATGCTGCGCGTCGCATAGTCCAGAGGGAAGGCTTCATTGGACTATACGCTGGCCTCGAGTCCGCTCTCTTCGGCATCAGTGTTACTAACTTTGTCTATTATTATTGTCAGTGCGAATATCATATATGGCTTAATGGTAATGCTGACTCGGGCCTACAGGGTACGAATGGACCAGGGCGTTCTTCGAGAAAGCGGCCGTGAAAGCTGGACGCGCTTCCAAGAAGCTGACCACTGTCGAATCCATGATCGCGGGCGCCATTGCTGGCAGCGCAACTGTCATGCTCACAAACCCAATTTGGGTCGTAAATACACGCATGACGGCGCGCAAGTCCGAATCGAACGATCAGTTCCTTCCAGGCGCAAAGTCCACCAAGGCACCGTCAACGATCGGAACATTACTTTCTATAATCCGAGATGAGGGCCCAACGCGATTATTTGCAGGCGTTATGCCTGCACTGATACTTGTCATCAACCCAATCTTACAATATACTGTCTTCGAACAATTGAAGAATATTCTGGAGAAGAGGAGACGGGTCACACCTACTGATGCTTTCTACCTTGGTGCACTTGGGAAGCTTATGGCCACCAGCATCACATATCCATACATCACTGTTAAGAGCAGGATGCATATTGCGGGTAGAGATGAGCCAAAGGAGGACATGCTCGCTACCTTCCGCAGGGTTATCAAAGAGGAGGGCTGGGCAGGACTTTATGGAGGTAAGCAGCTTGGACCATTTCGCGATAAATGGTTTCTAACCTTAGGCTAGGCATTGGTCCAAAAGTCACCCAGAGCGTCATCACCGCGGCGTTCCTGTTCGCTTTCAAGGACTACCTCTATGCCTTGACAGTCAATGCCAGGAGGAAGATCGCATTGAAGAAGTAGTACTACCACGACTCCAATTATTCCCGTAGATGTACTGGTTCCAGATGGGCATTTTAGACATATCCAGCCGTACAATAACTCTAAAATGACTGTATGATTGTAGAATATATGGGGTACGGAGGTTGAATTGGGATTAGGATGTCAATATTGGAGAGCATAGACGAGACAGTTGCCAGTCGACTTTGTATATACGCAATTCACAGATGAAACTTGCTTTGTTCAAATTCACTATTCATTTAATATCGTTTAATATTGGTAGACCAACCAGCGAATAGTTCGTATCCCATCACATGTCCATGCTTTCGCTATTAGCCTTCCAAGCGCCGCCAGGAACGGCATTATTTTCCGAGCCGAAGATCTTCAGTCTGTGAACTTCGGTGTCTTTTCACTCTCCCGTCCGATTCTGACTTGCCCCATTAGAAACAGTCCCTCGATGTTTCGAGGAAATACTTTCTGCACAATTGCCGAGATGATCAAGAGCGGGGTGGTGCATTATGCGACCTGGCATTTATCCAACCCCGCCGAGTGGGTTCACCACGACGACGATTAGGATTTCTAATATATTCCCCGGCGCGCTACCTATGAACGATACATATTCCAAACTTATCTTTTGCCATCTGGCGGACCCGTTCTAACCTAGGAACTATCAATTGAGCAGCATACAAGACGTCTACAAAAATGGCCTCCAAACCATATACTGTCAGATGGGGCATTCTGGGTAGGCTCGCTCCGCCAACACTTAAGAAACTCGAAGCTAACACGCAACAGCAACTGGAGGGATAGCCCAAAGTATGGCTTCATATACTGCTCATACCTCGCGGCTTAGCATCTAACCGTGCACTCTTCCAGCCTTCACGAAAGATCTCATGATCGACCCCTCCACCCGCAATGCCACGGACATCGCCCATGAAGTAGTTGCCGCAGCCTCTTCTACCTCGGCCACACGCGCCCAGCAATTTCTCAAAGAATGTGGCATACTCTCCGGTGCAAAAGCGTACGGATCTTACAAGGAACTCGCGACAGACCCGAATATCGACATCATCTACGTTGCCACACCACACTCGCACCACTACCAGAACGCACGACTGTGCCTCGAGGCTGGGAAGCATGTGCTCTGCGAGAAAGCTTTCACGACCAATGCAGCGCAAGCGAAGATCCTGGTTGAGATTGCGAGAAAGAAAAACCTTTTCTTGATGGAGGCTGTGTGGACAAGATATTTCCCCCTCGCAAAAGAGTTGAGAGCGATGGTACAAGAAGGCAAGATTGGAGAAATTAAGAGAGTCTTTGCGGATCTGAGTTTCTGGAATGATGTCGAGAAGGAGTTTGGAACGCAGCATAGGATGGTTAATATGGATTTGGCTGGAGGTGCTATGTTGGATCGTGAGCAGCCCATTCCTTTACCTTACGAAATGACTGGTTTGGGTATAGCATATGTGCTGACACACTCTTCTTTCTCGTGAACAGTTGGTATCTACAGCATAACTTGGGTATTCCAATTCCTTTACCACATCCAACCGCCGAGCGAGCGCAACCCCCCCACTGTAGCCTCATCCATGACAAAATACTCTAAGACGGGATGTGACGAGATAACCTCGATAATCATGACATTCCCACCATCAGGGACCCATGGCATCGCCACAACTAACCTCCGAGTAAGATATCTCAGTCATTCCTTTCCCGACAAATTATATACAGTGCAGTCTCCTCAAAACATTATCTCTCATACTAACATCCTCAGGTCTCCCACGACCCCGATTCCAACGGCACTGCCGGCGCCCCCATTCGCATCCAAGGCACACTCGGAGAGATTCAAGTATTCGGCCCGGCATACCGCCCGCTGACCTACCAGATGATCCCAGCGTCCTCTCCATCCCGCGGCACTCCCTGGTCGTTCAAGCACCAGACCATCACGCGCAATATCCCTGGCCACGGAATGTTCTGGGAGGCGGATGAATGCGCGCGGTGCTTGAGGGATGGTAAGCAAGAGAGCGAAGGGATGCCGTGGGATGAGAGTATTGTGATTATGGAGGTGATGGATGAGGTTAGGAGGCAGAATGGTCTGAAGTACCCGGAAAAGATTGAGAGTACGGACTTCCCGTTGGAAGGATTCTGAGGTTGACTGTGCGAGGGAGCTGGAGATTGGGGTGAGGGCGGCGTGGTTAGAGAGGATGTCGATTCACTGAGAACATAGAGTCGGAGGTATGGGCTTTGGATACACCTGAGACTGTATAAGTGAAGTAAAATAAAACCTGCGCTCTATCCTGTTCCCTAGGACAATGAGCTCACGACGAGATCCTGTGTCGGATCAACAAAGTTCTGAGGAAGCTTCCTGGGCACACATTCGACTTAAGATTCCATACACCCATCTCCGAAACTTTTCTACTTCTTTTCCAACGCCAAACCGATCTGAAGAAGCTTAGCCTGCCTGGCATATTCATTGGCAATAACTTCAATAAAGAGCAGCCACCCTCTGTGCAAGACCTCACTTAGAAGGCCCCTTCCTTTGGCCATGTTGGGGACCAATATTACATTTCCCAGCAAAAAGGGGTTCAAACTCTCATTAATGAGAGTCCGAGCCTGCAGCACTTGCAGTTCCTCTGGGAGTCAGCCGTTCTATTCTGTTCCAATAGCGTCAATCATACGGATATATTATTTGGGTATATGCGACCATACAGGTCCTGTGACCCGCTTAATCTAATGAGCCCCAAAATTGAACGGTTTTGGCTTGCGCTATCAGGCAAACAACCAAGCACGTTGCCTCAAGTCATAAACTTCGCAAGTATTCGCGTACTTCATCTACATGAGTGCGTATCCGCTGAGAGCTTTGTTGCAATTGCTCACCAACTCGTCTAGAGAGCTACGTACCCAGTATAGAACGCAACCCCACAGCAAATCACAGCGCTGATGGGCCCTTCGCGGCAAAGACGCATATCACAGCACATGCGTATCCCACATCACGTTGCGTACACCCGAGCCCTAACCAAAACCCATCCCATCAACAAATCAGATCTCCGCCATCTCTCCAATCAGCCAGCCACAAAATAGCGACATCAAACATCACCCAACCTTTGAGCCTCACGGCCATCAATCCCGAACAAATGCTCGCCAAGCTCGCTCCATCCTCTCCCCCCAACTCCCAAACATGCCGCATTGCGAGCCCTCCGGCAAGCCCGCGAACCGCTACTTGATACGGCAGCCAAAAGCGCTCCAGTATTTTCACAATGGGGAGCTAGTGCGCGCGTCCGAGGGCGAGAGGCAGGCGGGGAGGTTTGAGTTGTTCTTGGATTTGCTTTGTGAGTCAAGATTTTTTTTTTTTTTTTTTTTCGTATATACTCCTCAAGTTGGGCATTGAGCTGATAAACAGTTTCGGTGCAGATGTTGCAATTGTGGGTGAAATTTTGCCTTTTAGGGGGGGTTTAGAGGAGGGAGGGTGTCGTGTGAGTCGTGTGGGCCGGGAATAGCAAAGGGGTATTGGCCAGGTATATGTGTTACGGCGAGGAATTGAGGAGGACTTCTGAGCCTGATTTACTATGACTCTTGCTCGGAAGCATGAGAATATATTTATAAAAAACAAAGCCCAATGCTAACATTACCTCCACCAGGTAGCAAACTTCGCCGACAACCTCGCCACCCACCCCACCGGCGCCCAGCTGGTCAAATATATCCTCATATTCACTCCAGCTTGGTATCCCCTTCTTGCTTACGCTCCTAGACTTCCATTATACTCATTCAAAACCTACTCCTCCCAGGCACATCTGGAGCATGCTCAAACAGCTCATGAACAGCCACTACAACGACGACATCTCCCAACGGATCCTAATCCTCTGGATTATGACTCTCCTTGTCATCTACGGCAACAACGCAACGCTAGTGGACGAAGACATCTCCGCCATGCGGACAACCGTGGGTGCATATATTGTTGCACGCCTGACCGAGATATGCGTGTACAGTGTTTACAGCTTTGCATCGCACTACCACCGCATCCAAACGTGGATATTTGCTAGCTTAGTGTTGGTCGGCTTAATCCTTTGGATGCCCCTATTCTTCGAGACTGTATCTTTGCGCTCCAAAGTCGCTGTTGCTGTTGTTGCAATTCTATACGAAGTATGTCAATCTACCCAAACTCCATCTAACCTATACGGTCCAAGCCCTAAGCCCCACCTCAGCAAGCAATATGGCTCCTCTCCTTTGGTCCCTGGATAAAACGCCGCCTGGGCCTCACCTACTCAACCGCCCTCGACATCTCACACGAAGTCGACAGATGTGCAGCCTTCTTCATCATCGTACTGGGCGAATACCTCTACACCTCCATCGTGCTTTCCCCCGCCGCCATCGGCCTCAACCTCCGCGCCTTGCGCGCCGTCTGGACTCTCGTCATCGCCTTCTGCCTCAACTGGCTGTACGTAAACGGCGATGGAGCGGTGCGCAGCACGCACCCGCTGCACCGCGCCGTGTGGAGCGCGTTTACGTGGATCCTGATGCATCTGCCGCTGAACATGGCGTTACTGATCGGCGGGCATATTTGCGCTGTTTCCGTAGGGAAAGATAAGTTGGGGAGGGGGGAGAGGTGGCTTTGGGGTGGTGGGTTGGGGGTTGGATTGGTGGTGCTTTGGGGGATTGCCATGTGCTTTCGGTCGGAGGATGAGCCGGGGCTGCTTTGGTTTCCGAAGGTAGGGCTATCCACGTCTATATGGGAGTCTAATACGATTCGCGGTTGGGAATTACTGTGGCTGACGTCATGGAGTCAGATCATTCGCATGCTTCCACGCCTCGTTGTTGCCCTGGTATTGGCGCTGCTGCCTCTTGCGTCACCTGAGCGCCTGGATCCTACCCAACTCCTTTCTATCACTGCGGGACTTTTTGTGTTCCTCGTGCTGTGGGAGACAGTCGGCTCGTTGGAGAGAGGCGCGGGGATTTTTGAACCTTGGACGGAGACGGAAGTTGAACAAGAGGGAGAGGTGGTGTTGCCAGTGAACGTTGTTGATGCAGAGAAGGCGTAGGGTGTGTATAGAACGTGAGGCGCGGCCAATTAAAGTCGAATTTTGGCGGAGTTTTAAGGATGCTAGACGAACTTTCCGGAGCTTGTCGTTGCTCGGAATGCCATTTTGGGACAGGAGACGAAGGTGTACTTGTACAAGGACGAAAGTAGATCCCTTAAGAATCGATGACTCTGGTAAGGGGCGATAAGGATGATTTTCGAGGGCGACAATTCTAGCCACGTGCTCTAGAATATTCATCAATGGAGCCCAGGAACCATGCAAGACATATTAACAGTTTTTTTTTTTTTTTTTTTTTTTTTGGTACAAGACGAAAATAAAGCTGGGGTGCGGACCTTTTTTGTATGAATTCCCGAAAGGTGCCTAGGTATAGGTAAGGAGCAAATAGTGGTTGAAGCCGGGGCCCCAGGGGGGCTTTCTGCTTAACAATACAATCTAGTCCGACTAGACAAAATAGAGAATATAAAAAATTATCGTTCTTGGTAGCGTTATATGACAAACGGTAGCTCCAACACTTGCCAAGGTTTACTGGAGCAAAAGGCTGGCCTTGAATTAAATTTACTTATTAGATTATGACCGTTTTAGCTTTTAAGGAAAGGTTCAAAAGAAGCATCAAGGTACAATGGATAGCTAGGCTTAAATAATCCCTAAAATAGTATTCACAAAAAGCTATACTATTTCTTCTAGTATAAAACTTAAGTAGAGAAAGTTCTATTTTATATTAAAAATATATATATATATATAATACTTTTTTTTTGTTTAAAACTGAAAACTGAAAATATATATATACAGTATATATTACAAATGATACTAAATAAGCATAAGCTAGAACTATCACTGTAATGCTACGTGCAGGAGTTAAGAGCTTAGATGGAAACGTTTGATTGATTGCTAAAGTACAAATACTCAGGAATGGACAAAAGCCATTGCGTGGAGAACGGAACGGAATGAGTAAAGGTCGCAAATCATACAAGGGCGTGGTCTATGCGCAACGTGCTAGACCATGCAACATCGGGTAACTAGGAAACAGCTAGCTTGCACCGAGGCGCGTTACGGGGCTGTTATCGTGACACCGTCGAAGTGCTTTAATAAGTCGCCATTAAGCCCAGAGATAACAAAGAACTCAGGATTATCATTCTTAGCAGTGGAATTAAATCTAAAAAGTATAGTGTTAACCACTTAACAGAGTCTGCAGAGAAAGTAGAATGCCAAGTTAATTCTAACAAAGGTAAGGGATGCCTCGGAGAATAGGTGCGATGTACGGAATCTGCCGAATATAAACTTGCCATAGAAAAATAAACAATCGAAGCATTCTTGGCGTTGCCGTGGCCATTTAGCTGGGTTTCCTTTACTCCATCTTTACTACTCCGGGAAGTTTTCCCATAATTCAATATATTCAATACTTATTATTATTATTATTAAATCTATTTAGTATCTGTTGCGGTTCCCTATTGAGTCAATGCAGACTTCTACATTACACAGGAAAAAACTCTCTAGGGGACTAGCCCTGTGAGTAGCTGGCGCTTTGCTAGCTATCCAATACCCAGGAGTTTGCTAACCATTGCAGCGTCCCTCAGGCGATCTCAATTTTTCACTTCTTCTACTTTTCTCTTCTCCCTCTGTCTCACGATCGTCTGGTTATTGCCTTATACACATCTAGTTCCAGTCCTGTAGGTCCTGGATAGGGGTGTATCCGTGTGTATCCTCATATCCGATGGCCTGGGCTGTTCGGAATTGATCGAGGATGCCTTGCTGGATAAACCACGTAGCGGCGGCTTGCGCGCGTTCCTACTGCGATAAGATATCGATGAGCGATTCGGACTGGGTTCTCTGGATAAGGCCTGCTCGGTCATATTGAGGGCAATGGAGTAGAATATGGCGTACTTTTTGCACTGGCCACCCGCATCCGCATCGCTGGAGGATGTCTGGGACCTGCACAGAGGCCAGCTACGCGTTCAGCCTTAGAACCTCCGTCCTCGGAAGGAATAGGGTCGTAGTTTCCGCTTTTGTAAGCCCTTCATAGAGTGGGATTATAGTTGTATTCTAGGGTGTCAAGTGCTGCTAGTATAGCAAGTAAGCTAAATAAGAATCGGCCAGATTGATAGTGGCTAATCGTGCTTGAATTGCCCCTTTCACCCTCGGACGCTGTTGATTCGGCAGTATTCTCACTAATAGGGGCAATGAGTAAAGTTGTCGCAAATGCACATCTGGTGGTTGCCGAATCCGAGTCTCCGACAGCTGTATGAGTGCAACATTGGACGCATCGCTCTTTGAGTTTGATGGTACGTCCCTCACGCTGCGCAGCTGTTTGGCTGTCTCGTGCTTGCTCTTCTACTATCTGATCATCTGCGGTTTGATCATCCGCTCTTTGGTTGTTTACTGTCTGGTCTTCTCCATTGGCTTCTGCTTCCGGGATGTTGTGGGAGCCAGGATCCGTCAGACCGAGGGAAGCAGTAAGATTTACTCTTTCGGGGACTTCAAAAACGATATGATTGCACCCATTTAAACATCGTTCCTTGACATGAAAGATGCACTCATCAACATGGAAACTGGTGGCACATAAAGTGAGCTTTGTGTCGAGAATCGCCTTGCACTCAGTCCCCACAAGTACACGGTCATCTACAGGTAGACGCCCGAATGATAGCCGCAATATATCATGGATTGCGCATCTGACAGTTCTCGAATCCTGATCCTGAACCTTTGTATGAGTGCACTCCAATCTGCATTGCACTGTAAGTTGAAGCAGTAGTCCTGTGGTCTCCATGTCTACGTCATCTGCAGCGTTTTGGTCTTCAGATTCGGCGCCGTCATCTTTGGAGAAGACTGGAATGGTGGCAGGAGGTTTCCAAAGTAGTGTTTCACCTTCTAAACTCTCCACGACGACGTGCTGACAAGACTCATTGCATCTTTCCTTGAGCAAGAACATCTCGCTAGTGAGATTGAAATAGGTTGCACAAAAGGACAGTCTGTTCCCGGTCGCATGCTTGCATTGTTCCAGGTTAATGGTTGCCATAATGTGGGCTTTGGGCGAAGAAGTGACCTTAATGAATTCTGTGGATTGACTCGGGTTTATTTTCTGTGGCGGAACAGCAAGTATCTCGTCGTACGGTTCAGAGTCCGGTAAGGAACATTCATCTTCATCAGATCCTTCCGAGGCCTCTTCAGAGCCGATTCCAAGTTCAGAGCCATCTCGATCTGACATAGTAGTAATACGTGTTGGATTCGCGAATTCTGTAGGTTCGTCATCGACCTGTGTAGGCTCGCCATCGACCTGTGTAGGCTCGTCATCGACCTGTGTAGGCTCGTCATCGACCTGTGTAGGCTCGACATCGACCTGTGTAGGCTCGTCATCGGCCTGTGTAGGCTCGCCATCAACCTGTGTAGGCTCTGAGACATCTTCGAAGTTGGGATCCACCGGGGTGGTCTTTTCTATCCGGCTTTCGGAAATCTCTTGGCCCATTTCTGCTTGAAGTTTTTTGTACAACCCATCCAACTCATCCAACTCCTGGGCGGTCATCGGCTCCGAAGAATCTCGCTGGTCTGGTTCGGTAATGTGTGAGTCGAGTGATGTTGAGGATCCAATGCTGTGGATACTTTTGAAATCATTGTCCCGCCTCTTTTCAGGGCGCTTAAAGGGGTTCATGATACGTTGGTTGCGTTTAGACGTTTGAGCACGACTTCGAGAATGTGGCTGCTTACGAGGCTGCGCCTCGGTGTTGGAAATCTGCTTACTACGCTCATTATGCCAACTACCGACAGCTGTTTGAAAATTTGCATTAAGAGTTTTTACTTCTTCGACGAGGCTATCATAATCCTTGCTGTGATAAGCCTTAGTATTACTCTAACTTTGATTTACAAGTGAGACCTAACTGCTTTTTCGTTACAACACACAAATTCGCAACATCCATTAAAATGTGAAGAGCGGAATTTGCTCTTTCAATTTCTTGCAGGAGGGACAGGATCTCCTCTCTCTTGAAAAGGTAAGACACCCTGGACAGGCGCTTGATGAACGGTTGTTTTGCGAACTTTTCCAAGAGCTTGGGGTGATTCAAAAACTTTTTAACTGCTTCCAATTTGGATTGTGATTCGCAAGAATCCAATAGCACTTTAAGCTTTTCGTGGATGGTCTCAATTTGTTGACCGCAATATTCAACAGGGTTGCAGGAAGAGCCGTCATCTAGGGTCATCTTGAAAGACTCGAGAGAATCCGTAACTTGGGTAGCTTGATCGACAACGAATTTCGTGTACTAAGCACAGTACTATTAGCTAGAAGTAGACTACTTGTAAAGTAGTGTAACTAGTACATGACCGAGCTGTGTTGCCTCCCGACCTAGCCTTATTAACTCTTCGCCGTGGCCCCTAAGGCCAGAAAGAATCTCCCAGGCTCTCACACCGAGAGCCCCCACAGTGATAGCACTAGCAAAAGCGCTCAAAGGATCGGCCATGGCTATTAGGCTGTGGCAGGGAACTGCAGATAGTATACTGGGCGAGGCGAACAGTGATGGCCTTGCCTAATGCGACCGACAGGCAACACCGCTGCCTTTTTAAAGCCCTCTGCTTCACAGCCTCTGATCTTGCAGCGGAAGGTTCGATTCCGCCTTGAGGGAAACTGTTGCTGCAACTTGGAGGAGTGCTGCATTTGCTCGCGTGGATGTGCATGACGATTCGGCCAATGACAGAGTGATTCTATCTTGCCCACACCGGACACCAGTCCTTAGGAGAACACAATTGAAGATTATTTGCAGTGCGGTTGCATATCTTATGCGGGCCTTTAGTAATACCTGCTGCAGGTCGATGAATTTGTGACCGGTGAACGCCCCGATCGATGAAGGACTTGAAGTGCTTACCAATAATACCAGTGGTCTTGTTTGCCAAGATGCGCTCTTCTGCAAGATCCAGTCATCCGTTCGTGTTGCCCGAAATCGAGAGCCAGACAGAATTGTAGGAACTGGTAGTTACGGCGTTCAGTTCAGTTCAACGGAGTCTGTGCCGCCCGAGAAACCTTGACCATCTTTTTAACGAATATGACTAATAATTTAGGTAGTGATCTATGTCAAAGTAACGAAGCCTGAATAATCCACTGGGACCAAAATTTGATGATGTGGATTTTGTTGGTGATACTCTTCCAGAACCCCAGTCCAGAAATAAAGTCAAACTAGTCAAGATGTTAGCTAGTTGCGTGCAGCCCAGAGAAGAGGAAACATCTGCCGTTTGGATTAAGGCTATGGAGAGGGCTATACACAGTTCGTTAAAGCCCTTGAACTGCTCCTGGCGCATGAACTATCGACAGTAGTGATGTACAGGCTGAAACCTTAACCAACACAAGAGAGGGGAGGAGGGCCAGAGAGCTGGTGCTAGATTTGCTGAATGTGGCTTTAGGAGGTGCTGGGTGGCTCGAGATTGCGAGTCCTATACGAATCTCTCTTGAAGTGGAATCATTCAGTCTACATCCTCGGCACTGTTAAAGATAATGCATTGCCGCCGTAGCTGATTCTCAGCGCCTCCTTATCTGTTAGGCCGGGCCATCCCAAATCATAGTATACATACACGTTCGCTAAAGCGTCGGTCTGTTCCCTTATGACAGCCTGAACTTTGCGACACTGATATTTGCGATCTGGCCACGACAAATTTTAGCTCCGTTTGCCATTGCACCTTGTGTAGGCAGGTCTTGTTGAACTCGCACCAGTAAACAGCCGCTTACGTAGCTATACGTGAATCCCTAGGGTAAATACATAGCCACTCCTTTCCTCACAGAAGCAATCGACGTTTGAACTGAACCTACGAACAAGGAGTTCGATGGGTCGGCACGGCCATTGGTTTGTTGGGCTCCGCTATGTATACCGGATTGTCGTTTCTTCTACTGAGATTTCTGTGATGGCTTGGAATACTTGATATTACGCTTGGCTGGAGTTTTGTAGTTCAAGGTAAGCTCATCCGGTAAGGTTTCAATGTTGCCCGCGACGGTCGCTTGACCCAGAGATTAGATGACGTAGGTCGCTTCATCTACCGAAGTTGCGGAAGCCTCAGAGCTTCGCTTGCAAAGTTTGTAAGCAGATTCGAGGCAGGTAACATCCTCACGAGAGTCGCGAACCCTCTTGTTCGTTTGTGCGATCGCGATGCTCCTCTGTTCCTTCGCCCAATCCCTTGCATTCCTAAATGCGGTGTCTCCTTGCCGGAAGTTTTCAGTAGTGTCAGTCATGGCAAAGGTTCTCAGCTGAGCCGTATAATTTCCAAGTCGGTCCCCAGGACCGGTTGGCTACCAAGGGTGGCTGGTGTACATCTTGAGAGTGTCACCATGATAGACTGATGTAATGGTAGAAACATTGTTGTTGTAGACTTGGTCGCCCTACCCGTATGACTGAAGGCTGTGTATGCCTCTCACTCCCAATATACCATCGTACCTGGCCTGTCGTCCGGCCACCGTCAGAGACCCATCCGGTTCTTTTGTAGCTTGGAAATAGTTTGGCGCTATGGGAAGGTGGTGCTGCGTCGAAGGAAGAGTAGGGATACTGAACTCATTACGGACCTGTAGAGTTTCGGATTGCAAGGTACAATCGTGAATTGTGTGGGATAATCAAGGTTTGTAAACGAGATACCTCCCGAGCGGCATTTAGTGTCCCCAAATCTTGCATTTGATGATGAGAATCACTGATTCCGTTACTTGTTTCTCTTTGAAGGCATCCAAAGTCATCTGTATGAATTTTTCATGTGCTTCCCCCGGGAAGTTAGATGGTGAAAGAGAAGGCTGAGGTTGTGCCAATCTTTGATTAATCTCCTCCCAGTTATTTATTCTAGGTAGCACTCGGCTTCCGGGTACCTATAGTCATGAGGATAATCACCACCAAAAATGAGATGCTGTTGAAAATCATGGTCACAAGGCCGGGGGGTTTCTAGGGGTTGTGGTATCCGTGGTGGGTTTGGTACGCGAGGTAGATGAAGAACCCTAGTTTTGGTCTCGATAAGTTAATTGGACTAACCGGCTCGAGCTCATCACACGAGATATACCGTTTGCAGGTTTGCAGTACTAGAAAGACTATTGGCGGCGCTGGCGCCATCATATATCCAGTGTACAAAAAATTTATAAAGAAAGATGCAGTTAGGCGAGCAACCCGGGCTTATAACTGTTAGCTGAGAAAGGTGCTGATGTATTTAAGAAGAGAACTTTGCATATTAGAAGAGAGGGAAACTTCTATCTATATGCTATGAGAGAGGAGTGGTAAGACCCTTATCACTACGTCCTATGCAGTGGTGGCGTCGAGAGTTGATAGATTATAAAAGATAAACCTCCTATATCCAACACTAGATGGACAAGTGCCAACTCTCGACCAAGTATCCTTTGACACGAACAATTCCCATCAAATCATTCCGGGGTATTGCATTTAAAATCAGGCGTAAGAACCAATGTTGTTCTGCGAGGACAACGCCGTCATAGTGGGAATTTGGATCGAGGCTCAGTTTGATGCATCTAATGTGTTCGAATGCGCGGCTTCCCAATTGCATCGGTTCCCCAATTTTATCAGCTGGGAGTTAGACACTGATGGGGTATGAGTAGAAATACATATACAGGGCAATACTGTGCCATAGCGCAGGCACTGTAGATTCCCGCATATCTTTATTAACAAGACACAGGTTGGCGGAATCAGACTCCCGTATCTAATAATATCATTGGCTGCCTTCACGTGAAACGCGAAATCTATCACTTATAAAGCTAACATTCGCTCGCTTCATCCAGTGGAAGCGTCTCCAAGAAGGAGCCATAATGGCATCTTGCCCAGGCTCATAGACCAGCTTGGATGATTCCCCAAAGCTCTGATCAGACTCACAGACGTACCACAAGTCCTTCAGATTCCCACTAAAAATTTTGTGCGTCGGAAATTGGGTGCTGATGCCGTAAGTGAAGTTGATCGTGAAGATTGAGTAGAGTCGATGTGAGCCACGCGTTGAGTATAAGTTAAGAAATTGCTTAACGACTGTTCTCAGTCTTTTCGCAAGCGCCGAGGCGGATGTTGTGTGATGCAAATCAGTTGGCGGTGTTTGATGCGAGAAGCGTAGTGGGTGGCAGTTTTGGCGATGATATGAAGTGGGATGCCGAGGTGAAATGAAAGTCGGGCACCTAGCAGGATGTAGCAGCATTTTAAACAGACTGAAGCCACCTCGGTGACGATCTCATCTATGAGATAAAGGACCATCTCAGTACCTTCGATAATTGACGCCAGAATCTCGACCGTAGTGGAAACTTTCAAGTGGCCTCCGCGGGAACAGCCACAAGTAGGTGTTGAACTGACCTTACTGAAGCTTTCTTTGCTGCCTGCCCCTTAGTGTTGATAGGATATAGGCAACCTCACTGTTGACTGATAGAGGCTGCGCTACTACAGGCAGTACCCCTACCTATACTGAAGGTGACCACGGCCTTCTTGATAACATTAACGATTGGGTACCGACCACCCCTAACGATTTGACTCCTGCAGAAACTGAGGCAGATGATGAAGGCGGCTCCGAGCACCAGAAGGGTCAAACACAACTGCCTGCACTGCATTCTTCCAGGGAGCCATCTACCAAATCAATAACTTTGCCTACTCAAGAAGCACTTCTAGATTCTGCAGCTGCTAAACCTGCAGCTGCTGAACCCGCAGCAATCGAACCTGCAGCTGCTGAACCAGTATCTGTTGAGCCCGCGGCAATCGAACCTACAGCAGCAGAACCTACAGCTAGCAATAGAGCCTCTAGAGCAATTGAAATTTCGGCTGATTTGAATGAGAACCATATTCTTCCAGAAGGAACACGACGTCAACGCCGAGCTGCACACGCAACTGCCCTAGCGAACGTTAACGAGCTATCGGGCTTCCATGGAGCTTTTCCTATTGGCTTCGAAAAAGAGCACCAGCTAGCGCCTACTGCACTACATCGAAACAACCTACTAGAGGAACGAAAGAACTGGAAACAGAGGCTAAAATCCTTATGCAGAAAGTTTTGGGCTTGCTGCTACAAAAGAATTTGAGGATATTAAAGGTCGAAACACCAGGAAACCTGTTCTAAGCGGCGCTCATCGAGTTCTGCCCCTTATTTCTTAAACAAATTGAATCTGTATTTCATTTGGCATTGATTCTATAACTTTATTAGCACCTCCTTTAGGAATTTAGGTCACAAAATCCGGACTGGTAGAAGGTTTCAATGGCACCCAAGTCTGGGTATTCTCGGCAACGATCTGATGTGTCTGCGGCGTATAGGAGAGTCTCCAAGGTGGTAGAGAGGCTCTGGAGGCAATCAAAAGATCGGAGCATCCTGAGTATATTCATCGCAATTTCAAGATGCCTAGGCCCAGAAAACGATTGAACGAGGCCTCGCAACGCTGTTGCAACGCTAGATATTAGAGAGGTATCGGGTTCAAATGCAGGGTAATCCTCACATTCGTATATTTCATGGTACAGGAACTTGACCATCTGCGGCGAGTTCTGATCAAACTCGAGTGCTATTCCCTGCAGCAGTGTTTCAGGAAACCCACACCGTAGCAAGCGCAACGCTTTCAGGTTCTACAAGCTGAAAGTATTAGCAAAACGTTGGGAAGCATTGTCAAACACTACGTTTTCCATCGTTAGATGTCGGGCTCTTTGGAAGTAAGGAGCGGAGTGTCTTTTTGAATGAATGTCTTAAGTGTCTTGTCTATTATTTGATGGTAGAAGAGGCTATATATATATGAAAGAGTGTGGCAAAGAACCGTCTTACAAGTAGTCCCAAAGAATCCACTAGGAAGCTCTTAGTCAAATGAATACTGATCAATAGTAATCAAATATTGATCAATACTAATCAGGTCAGTTCAACATTAGATTGGCTAGTTGATCCATCAAGGGTAGTGGGATTCGCTGAGTGGAAAAGAGAAACACACCCAACGATGGCATATCAGGCCAGTCGTCGAAGTTGTCGGAACGAATAGTCGGCTTTTCACGTGGCATAGATCCTATTCAAGGATCTTAAATATTCTGCCAACCTCCGGGTAGTTTGCATCCGCAACCAAACCTGTAACAAGAGATTTTTGGCCGGAGTAGGTTCAGTTCAGGTGCGGCACAGCCACCCTCTTTGTCTTTGTATTATTTGTCAAACGTGGAGGTATGGTGAAATGCTTGATATTTTCCTTGATACGAAGTAGGAGCATAAGTATATATGGCTCGATTGGCTGATCTGTGCGTAAAGATATGTCGAGATTGAAGTGGACACTAGTAAGCTTGTGTGGGGACAAAGCCTTGATAAGAGTTCACACGTGTTTGTCCAATTGTGGAGGGGATGAGATTCCTGGCTTAATACCCCAGGCCCGGCCTTGCAGGCCGAGTGAAAGATATTTGATGTGCAGGAATCTAGCATTACTGGGACTAAAGAAATCGTCGAATGGTGAAGGGATGTTCTTACGCAAGACAACACCAATGATATACCAGAATCAAGTAATGTCGAACGCCCTCAAATCCTTGTTTACCAGTGAGACGCTATCAAGATCAGATTTAGGGATCTACAACATGGCCTGATGCTGGTGAAATCACATACCTTCAATCTCGAGACTGATACTGACGAAGTCCATGATCAAGAATTTTAACTCTGGCGGTAGTCCCGAGAGTGTAGGCGACTCCACGGTGTGGATCAATCTGACGTTGAAAATTTTTTTTTATAGGTTGTGGGTTTGGAGGAGTGCAGGGAGACTGAGACGCCAGGCTTGATTACCGTATTTTATCACATGATCACTCTCCGCAAAGGAATCGATCACGTGGCGTTCGAACTTCCAAAACGCTGCATGTGGTTTGAGAGAGTTTCAAATCATCAAAATATAAGTTTTTTGAGAAGATTTAACGTTATCGATGTGGGGGACTCTACAATATTGCATTTTCGATGATAGGAATTAACTTTTTGAAGAGTCAAGAGTCGGGGCGAGGTTTATAAATGGGGGGAGGGTCGTTACTCAATCTGTTTGA
Source organism: Lepidopterella palustris CBS 459.81 (assembly GCA_001692735.1). Taxonomy (NCBI): domain Eukaryota; kingdom Fungi; phylum Ascomycota; class Dothideomycetes; order Mytilinidiales; family Argynnaceae; genus Lepidopterella; species Lepidopterella palustris. The sequence goes on along the minus strand of KV744834.1, from coordinate 19,265 downwards.
GTTTCGGGACAAGGTTTAACTTCACAATGCGGACAGATGAGTGAGACCCGTGAGTGCGCCGGTATAGCAAATGGGAGTGGTTACTTTCAGGTAGAGCGTATGGCTCGCGAACTCTGTAAAGCCATTGCCCGTTTTCTCCAACCATTCTGATCCCCCTTGTCCACCGCAATCTCGTCCACCTAAGCGATGACACATGAGGAAGCATACCGTTCCCAGCTGGTTTGAGAGCATGTCGAGGAATGACCAGCAGGGAAAGTCCGGTTCCTTTGAGGGAACAAGGACATGGTCTGGTAAAAGACGTAGCTCCTAATGGCGGGCTGTGAGGAACAAAGCCGTCCATTTTGCGTCCATATCCAGGTAGATAGAGCCGTCGCAGCTCCACCATTGTGACACCCTTACGCAGCGACAAATATGAGAAAACCACTTACAAATGCCAAGGTCCCTTCTACTCACCCTCTCCCTCAATCCCGCTCCACACCCCTTCTCGTCGCACCAGGTTTAGAAACACATACAAAAGAGTGGAAGTGGCGACCTCGTAATCGAAGTGATAAGTCGTCGACACAAGATCAAGAGATGTTGTAGAAGGGGCGAAGAAGCTTGAAGAGCGGGGTGGAGTCGGAGTCATTCTAACGGAAGTGGCTTCCTAAGATGTGAAGCCATGCCGGCAGTGGCCAGATGCGATCTGGATCGAGGTACAGCACGGACCTGGTCCGTATGGATTACTCACGTTCAAAGGCAAAATGCAAGCCCACCTGGGAAACATGGATGCTGTCGGCGTTACCGTCCGATGTCAGTCGGCATCGCTCAGCGAGATTTAGTTGTGGCTACGGCATGCAAACCGTTTGACAGCTAACTGCCTGCCAGTCTGCGTACCCGTTCAGTATGAGTCCGTGTGTTGATGCGCCAAAAATGGGCAAAGCCGTAAGTTCTCCAAAATTAAGTGGCATAGACTGAGTTTGATTTGGAAGGCCGAGTCCGGGACCCGCCAACACCATCGGCATAGCAGCAGGAGGTAACCGTAGTCGGAGATGTGGCATGAGACGGATGGTTACCCTTTCGCCGGTTGCGAATGCGACTGCATGCTTTCGGTGGGCTGCCCTTTGAAGCACCAAAAAGCCGGCTCGATTTATTATGAGATAATAGGTGAGCATGTAGACACAAGATATGCTATTCCCCGAGCAATAATAAAGATAGAAATAAGTGTGGACAGTAGTTCGCACGTGCTGCAGTTCTAACGGACTAGAGCATTAAAGCGAGTGCAGATGAAGAGTAACGGAGGCGCTGGTCTTGTTATCTGCGAGGAAGAAAGAACGTTCGAGATTAATCTTAGGAGAAGGCGTAAGAGGAACTCTGGCCCGGATGAGTGAGCGGCTCTCAAAAACTTGGGACTTGCAGGCTGCCTCGAACCAGGTGATTGTGGTCCTTAGTAGCACGACCAGGGAGACACAAGAATGCTTGGGTCACAAATATCTTGCGTTTAATCCGGTGGCAAGCCAACAGTGAACGGAGCACACGCGAGTACACCGGCCCATTAAAAGCTGTTAATGTTGTTATTCCTGAGCACAGAAGATTTGATTTTGCAGCTAGTAAAACCAGAAGATTTGTTGGCGTAGAGTGGGAAGTATATCGTGGGGTAGGTCGGAAGAATACATCTCATGTCTTGCCAGTCCCTGGATTCGAAGTCGGACAAGAGCGCAATGAATTTGAGAACTCGTGAACTGCTAAGAAGACGAGTTGGCAGCCGCGGTGACAGCTGTCATAACCTACAATGGATGACAGCCACTTAACGTGCTCTATGCTATAGTCGGTTTACAACTTGCATGCACACGTTCGTAATGTATACAAACCAAACATGGGCTTCCATCACAGATTTAACCCGTGAGGGCACACAATCGACCCAAATTTAGATCATCAAGGCCCGTCTGGAACCAGCTCAACACTCTCTTGGGAGGCATCTGGGATGCGAATCCGCCATGCCGAAACGGGCGGAACTCAAAGAAGCTCAGCTCAAAAATAATATCGATAAGGTTTATCGATAAACTCTACACTTTGAGTCTACCAACGATGTTACGCATTGGGAAATCCGACGCGAGCAGCGAGTTATCAGACTCGCATTTAGCAGCATTGGAATGATGCGTTCGCGCTGCTCTGACACCAGCGCATCTTCCCTTGCATTGCTTAAAGCCCCCAACAAGAATTTGAAGCATGTAGTAAGCATTTCAATCGGCTCCAATGCCTTTACTGCAATACCTAGAAGCTGTCACCAGGCTGGAGGATGTGTGCATGCGGCCGCCAACGTATGAACAGCTGTTTCGGCTGAAACGAAACTTTTGGCGAATAGCAGAGAGGAGGGGGTGAGGAGCCGAGCGCTTGCGCACCTTTCCATATTTTAGAAGACAGGGTGGGAAGAAATCCGTCAAGCTCTGCCACTGTTCAAAGTCAGGCATGCAGCAGCCGACCTTCATGGTCGCAGCAAGCTGTCACAACGGAAGGGGGAAACTGCACGTAAAGGGCTTTCATTGTAGAGAACCAGACTTGTCTGAAGTCCAGAGCGTCTCCCGCCTCAGGAAACTCCCCCCAAAAGAAAAGGCAGCCGGTCAGAATACGTCAAAGGTTTCATCAGTAGATGATTCACTGGTAAGCATAGCGGATGCGGACTCGTTCAGCGGGCAATTTGTCGCTGCATCATGTTCTGCCGATCTGGATGAAGCATGGTATGGCTTCTCCACATCCTGTTTTGTATGTGCATTCTCAGACTTGAGTATGAGTTGCTTCATGTAAGCTGCGTCAAGGAGACACGCTATAGAAAGAAAGGGAGTCTGGATGGCGGCAGCCGGCGCATATTCAGACACTATTTTTGCGCGACACCACCTCCAAGGGAGAAGATTTGGACATATTAAAATATCTCTTCATAGGTAGTATTCAAGATACTCCAGAGTGAGATCACCGAGATGCACACGTGAGACAGGTTAGGGGACGACGGTCGAGTCGGCTGAATGCGCTATGGGAGCTACCTCTTGCGAGGGAACAAACAGGAGAAGTGTCGCACGACGGCCAGTTTTTCTGCGAAGACGGAGGGTTTGCGATGTATTTCCGGCCAGACTGCTGGGTGTGTCACAGTTTTGAACCGCGTGAGAATGCGCTGTGGTTCAGTCGCAGAGACTCATGTCTTGGCTGCTCAACTGGCTCTCACCCATCACGACTCCCTTGCCCCCCCTCCCGAGATGAAGGGACGCGCCAAGGGTAGAGGCTGAGGCGCATCCGCGCTAAGCTTCGTTTCCCCTGAAAAGCCACCAAAAATCCTAGGGACGATCGTTACCTTCCAGCATCCACAGCGAATCACAACAGCCGGGTGCCGTGCAAATATCAACCTGAGGCATGGCGCCTCCAGCAATTACTTGACCGGCCCCTGCAATTTATCCGCCATAATCAAAACATCAAACCTCCGAAATACGCCAACCCGAGATTACTCACAGCGGGGTGCAAGGACTGCCGCTCGCTCGATCATATGGCTCAAGGGATGCAACGAGGTTGACCACCTTTGCTGTTTTGCGAGTTGCAACAATGCGTTTGTCTCGAGCTCGCCTCAGAGCTGCATGCAATGTGATATTCCTTTTCAGATATATGCCCCTCCTTGCAAGAATCCAACCGTGAACATTAAAAAACAGACTGCCATATAAAACTGGGGCCCTCCGCTGGCATGAGCGCCATCCATCTCGTGCACTTTCCCATCTCATCGGTTTTTCCGGCTGCAACATCCTCCTCGGGCCTCTGCGTCGTCATAAGATGAGGTCTACTGGGTGAATGTTTCAAGTTTGCGCCCACAACGCCAGCACGCCAGCCAGGCTGATTCGCTAAGCTTTAGCGTTGTCTGCTTCATAAAACCGTCTTGTCACTCCAGCTCCCACTCCTCCTCCTCCTCCTCCTCCTCCTCCACCACCTTCGATCACCACATTCCTTTGATTTGCGATCCTTTCTTGTGCAAGCTTCTTTGGCTTCACGAGACCACATTCTCTTCTTTCTTCTCACTCTTTACACTCGTTTGTTACACCGTGTACGCCTCAGTCGTACCTGCCAGCTCGTTACCCTCAGTGAGGTTCAGTGAAGCATCCACGTAAGTGACCAACACCCTGCAACGAGCTCAGAATTTACTTCCATATTTTATATATAACTTGAGCGTGATGTCCTACTTCATTGTCAAGACCTTTCTGAGCGTTAGTACTGATAGCCGTCAGTCATTTTCCAAGACTTACTTCACTCGGCGATCTGAGATCCCGCACACCAACGCTCAGAACTAGCAATCAACCAAAATCAAAAGCTCTTCCAACACCAAATCCACAATGCGTTCCTCCATTATCCTCACTGCCGCTCTGGCTATTGGCGTTCTTGCTGGCCCCATTCGCAGGCGTCAAGACTATGTGTACACGGTGGTCGACTGGGTTGACGTAACCGTCACTGAGTACGTGACTGAGGACCCTGGAGCTCCAGCCACTTCCTCTGAGGTTGCCGCGGCTGCCGTCACTCCTTTGTCCAGTGACGACTCGTACGCTGGCTATGGGCAACCTAACTCTTGGTCTTGGGCCATTCCCCAGTCGGCCACTCCCTCCCCCGCTCCAGTCTCTTCGTTCGTGCCTGTCGTTTCTCCAGTTGTGCAATCGTCTGCAGCTCCTGTCAGCACTCCTGCCCCCATTTCATCCGCTGCTGCATACTCAAGCCAAGCTCCTGCCACTACCTCCGCTGCCAGTAACGCCGCCGGTCCAGCCCATGTCACTGGAGAGGCTCAAGCCGACATCACCTCTGGTCAAGACTACCAGGACCTCGTGCTCTTCCACCACAACATGCACCGTGTCAATCACTCTGCTCCTCAGTTGACCTGGAACCAAACCTTGGCGGATGAGGCGATGAACCTCGCTAGCAATTGCATCTTCAAGCATGACAAGTACGTCAAGTTCTCTATATTTCCCTTCGCCTCATGCTAACAGTCTTTTAGTGTTGGACAGAACCTGGCTGCCAGCGCCCCCAACGCCAATGTGTCTGCTCAAATCACCGACAGCTGGTACAACAACGAGATCATGAACTACGACCCATATTACAACATGGATTCTCCTAGTGGTGATCTCGACTTGTATGGCCATGCCACCCAGGTGATCTGGAAGGGCTCCTTGACTGTTGGCTGCGCCACTGTTGACTGCCGCTCCGAAGCACTCGGAATGTGGATGACCGTCTGCAACTACTATCCCCCTGGTAAGTCGCACCTCGTACAAACATTTATTTCGGATATTGACTGACGTTTCCAGGCAATGTCGCTCCACTCTGGGGCGAGAATCTCCAGCCGGGCAATGGCGATGTCGTCGGCAGCTGGCTAGATTAGATGGCCAGTACCGTTGACAGACCACGTCAAACACTCGTCTCGGCATTTGGCTTTTACTCGTCTTGCATCACTATTGAGCGTATTTGCGTGAACATATCGGGCTGCGGGTCAACGAGATGTTCGTTTTGCATGATCGGGACCCCGTCGCGGAGGGGAAAAATATGTTACTCTTTCTTTTTCATGTCCCGACTTTTTTTTTTTTCATCTGGCATGTCCTGAGCATTGTCAACAAATTCCCGGGATTTCACTTCTATGTCAATAGTTACTAACAAAGGCCTGTTCGAGGCGGTTTGCAGAATTTCGCTTCTACCCCTCACGCAAATCCAATAAAGCTATCACAAACCGAGATTCTCTACTCATTTGTGAAACACTGATAGTTGTGAATTTGAAGCCGTGTTTTCGTGTGATAGTTTTGTCGTGCGAGCGTAGAACAGTGGGGATATGAGGAAGAAGTTATGTGGTTGGGTACTCGTTCCTCGATCAAACTGCACCACATTTCACTTCGAATGCCAGCTAACGTCTTGGCCACCCACACGCCCACCCCAAAACGCAACCTACAATGCATAGCTTTAGTATTTAATGTCTCTTTAAATACTCGGTAAAATGATTTAAAGATTTAAACAGAGCTTACTATATATAGTCTATAATATCATAAAGTCACTACAAATAATCTTTCATGCCAGTGGAGATATTAATATTTAGAGAGATTTAGCACTTTAGAATTAGATACGTTGATCTACTTTTCCATAAAATAGCTATTATAAAGTATAGTAGCGCTTAATAATGTTCTTTTCATAGAATTAAGAAAAATGTTTCTTGAAATATTATAGCAAATAACTTTTGTTATGCAGAAGATTTAGCAGATTAAAGCTGCGCGGATTTGGTATACTTTTGGCTGGCCCGTTTGGAGTGGCTTGTCCGTTTGGGAGGCTCAGACGTTACATTCTAAGTTCAATTTGTTAGGTGCAGCACCTAATAAGCAGCTACATTGCGCGTAGAATGCGATACACCTGCGAGAAGCCGTAAAGTCACGTATATATAGTCACACGCACTCTTGGATATAGATTTCCCACAAGGTTCAACCTGCGAGTCCCTTAAGGATTCGTCTGATATCAGTACAAGCTCTATTTCTTGCCCATGTTCTCAGTTCCAGGTGGTTTGCTGCTCACATAATTCCTCGCACATGAATGGTTTTAGATAACGTTGTTCACGATCCAAGCGCTTAGCCCCCATACCTACCTCCGCGCCTACAGTACCCCGCTCCACCTCCATCTCTTCTTCAATAACAACCAACGATTTCCTTCAAGAGCTTCTGCCTTTGGTGTAAGCGCTTCACCAAGACAAGACCAGAGAGTTTCATATGAAATCTATCCGCAGTACCTCGTGCGGCATTAGCCCCGTAACACATCTCGTTGGTGCCTCGTCAGAGCAAAGATAAAACGAGCTAAATCTAGAAGATTGCGCCTCCTACTAGAAATTCTTCTTGCGGCAACTCGTAGGAACCGACATCTCTATTACTGTAACATCGGCCCTTCAGCGCCATGGTTCCGTTTTGCGGCTTCAATCCGGCAGTTCTCGACGGACGACAAACGCTGTTCCTTGTTCATGTAAACCCACCCTTGCCATTCAAGACGCTTGTCGTCGTCCGGGTTGGAAAGCGCCTGGGTGCAAGTTTAATCAATTTCAGAGGCTGGGCCGCATGATGTTCTGATGCTGTCATCGTAATAACTAACAGGCATCGTTCTTGTGTATATCCCTTCGGCATTACCAGTCGATGGGTTTTCTTTTCTTTATATTGCCGTTTAGATACGTACGAAGGCCAAGGGAGGTTGAAGTGTTGGTTTTGAAATGGCGCATGGGTCAGGGCTGCCGTCCAACCAATTCAAACAAGCATTTTCCAGTTGGCCACGGACCCCATAGAGTACCGTGTACGGAGGCACGTCCCTATGCTTGGTACGTGGAAATGCTCGTTGAATGGGTTGGACGGTAGCCCTGGCATGGGTGGCATGTTTTCGGTATGCATTATGCGTAGGTTCCCACAGCCGCTTATTCATCGCAGGTGGCGGGTAAGCTGGACGACTGGATGGGAATACAAAAATGTTGCATACTCTAATTCCTGCCTGGTTAGACTTTATAGCGCGACTCTGGAGCGATACAAACCATAATCGTTGAATCCGTGGCCAGTTTTCCGTTTGGGGAACTATAAATTATGTTCCGTTGCAGGATTTTATACGAATAGAGCGCTTGGTGGGGAAGCGTTTCGTTTACGGTAGCCATGTAATTAGAGGTGGGTGCCAGGAAATTCATAAACTGAAGTGTGGGCGTCGACGGATTGCACGCTTTCAATAGCCCGCACATGTGAATGCAAGTCTGAGGAGCACATCTAAGAGTTCGCGCCCCACCTTCATGTCGAAATGAGCCCCCACTTCATAAGGATGCGAAGATATGATCTAACGAAAGTTTTCCAAGGCCTTATTCGAATAAAGCGGCTTCAGTTAGAATGCCAGGGGGGAGGGGGGGAGGGGTTGAAGGACCATACCAGACGTTTCCCCGCGATTTATAGGCTTCGTTAAGCGTAAGAGCAATCAAGTGGGCGATTTTTACACTCATTCTGCTCAATAGTCTTCACATCGTCATTCAGAATGGGGATGTATATACTGTACGAGGCGGGCCTACCGGAAACTAGACCGCAGCTCGCTCTCACTTGTCGCCAAAAGCCAGAAAATATCAGTGGAACCTTCTCAACTGCAAGCACCGAAGCTGCCCAGCTATTGTCCAGAATCTGATCCACACGCCGCCAGGGTTTTCGACGATGCTCTGGCAACGCAATAGCCATTCAAGAAGAAATCAGTTAATCAGTTGCCATTGTCGCCTTCACTTCGCTGCCATATCTCCCAACATCTCTGCCTTTTCAGGAGGTTTACCAAGGCAGGAAAAGTTGCCGTGGAAGCGTCAGTTTGACTTGTGCTTGCGGCGGGTTGATTCTCTAGACGGTTTTCTCTGCTAGAGAAAGGGAGAAGGAAAGGTTGAGAAGTGGAGATGCGAATGGTTTGGAGGACTGATGCAGTGATTGAGAAGGATTGGGGGAATTCTTCTTTTTATTTTATTGGACAGGTTGAGGTGGGAGGTAGGAGAGGAGGCGGAGGAGTTGCCGCGGTTTGGAAAAAAAAAAAAAAATAAGAGAGGGATGAAATTCGGGTGGATGAAAAAGGCGATGGAAAAGAAACGCTTGGTTGATGAGGCGGAATGCGGAGGCTTCGGCTGGGGCTGGAAGCGTGCACCAGCATAATCAAGAATAATCTCAGTAAGCTGCCGCGCAAGCAGTTTTGAAATCTACAAACGCTTAAAAAGGGCCTCAGCCTACCAACGTTGCTCAGGCCCACTGTAAGCCGGGTTTAAAGAAAGACTGTATCCCCGAGACGTGGAAGACAAGCCGCCAGCGAGCGGCCAGAGCCAGTGGGAAAGCGTCTTCTTTCCGTCATGTATCCGATTTCCTGATCCGCAGGTCTGTTTGGCATCCCGTGGAACTTTGTGATGCTGGTAGCGGCTCAGTAAGTTACCAAGATATACAGTAGCAGCTACCCATGCGTACAAGGAAGAGCGGAAAGCTGCTTTGGTTGCGTTTGTGGAAGCAGTCCTGGCTTCGGGTGATCTGTTATGTAGGTTGACTGAGCCCGCCGGAGGATCTTTGGTTTCATTCGCTGGCTGGCTTAGAGAAACTTTTGGATGAGCCTTTAGGCTAGGGAATATACGTGATGCGAGAGGATGCGGAGGTGTTGATGTGGTCCAAGGCTAAGATGGATTTGGGTGGAGAGATGAAGGTGAATGTACCCGGCTTGGAAGCGGGGGTGTTGATGGATAATATGTAGGTTTTGGGAGAGGAGTGATTGAGCAGGATGGGATGCTTCAACATAAGAGTGGCAGTCGGTAGACGGCAAGTTTGAAAACAGCCAATCCAGGGCTAATACAGTGCAGTAAAACATCTCGCAACAATATCATCGCATACATACCCTCAGCTGAGTTCGCAAGTCACGAAAGTCTGTTTGACCATCCCTAGATCATCAGTGATTTACTAGAAAAATCACATTAAGCATCCTTGTCAGCAATCAGGGCCACAGCTCAAGCGCCACCACACTAGCCACTGCATCAGGCCTAGTAATAGGGGTATGATGACTTTTTCTCGATAGTATATAGATAGGAGCTTCCCGCTCATTCAATCGACAGAGTTCTCTTCTTCAATATATCAGCACTTTCCTCAGCTGACAATCCTAGAAGTCCACCGCAAAATTAAAGAGCAGCGGAAACCTGCACCTCGCCTCTCTTTTACTTCACTTCTGACTCAACAACCAATTCAGCCCCGCCGACAAATCCTCAAACGCCTTCTTGGATGCCGTCAACTGCGGTATAAACGCCTGAAACGCATGCGGCTGGCCCGGATAGACATCCATCTTCGTCTTCACCCCACAGTTCTCTCTCAGCAGCTTTTCGTAAATGAGCCCATCATCTCTCAACGGGTCCATACCGGCAATCGAGAAGTATGTCGGCGGTAAGTTCTTGTGGCCAGTTGGCCAGAGAAGGGGGCAGAAGAGCGGGTTAGCCGGGTCGGGCTTGTACCATTCTGGGAGGTATCAGCATCAGCCATTGGTTAAGGTAGTGTGGAAGAGAAAGAAAACGAACTCTGGAAGAATGCGATGGCGGCAGCATCAAGAAGCGGTGCGCCTTTGTTTTGCTCGCGCGCGTTGTAGTCTGGTTTGAATTTTTCGGGGACGGTGGACGGATCCACGACAAGTGGGACGGAAAGATAGACACCTGTCAGTGGAGGCGATAACTTCTCATCCCGCGCCAGGAGAGCAACAATGGCAGAGAGGTTGCCGCCAGCAGAAGCACCGCCGACGATGAATCCCTTTGAAGGATCTGCGCCCAATTTTGAGGCATTCGCGGCGGCCTATTGGAAACGTAAGTTATAATTCTGTAAAGTCCAGTTCCCATGATAGGTTACCCATTTTACAGAATCCCAGGCATCGTTGGGCGCAGTGGGAAACACATGCTCTGGAGCCTTGCGATAGTCGACGGAGATGGCTACCGCTCCATGCGATTTGACCAAACCTACACAATCCCTCTCATGCATCTCCGGCATGCCGATACACCAGCCGCCGCCGTGGAAAAATAAAGCGAGCGGGCCTCCACTCGATTTTTCCGGTTTATACAGTAAGGCGCGAACGGTGGCGCCATCGCGCACTGGGATCTTTATTTCTTCTTTGCTAACGCCTGTCATGTCGATTGGTAATATTATACCAGAGGTCACCAACTGCTGCATCCTGCCTCTCATATATTCACGGCAGGCCGGTACATCTGAAAAATCTCCAATGCCGGGCGCGGGAGGCATTTGAGAAAGCACCTTCACGTAGTGTGAGTATAACTTTCTGGAAGTGATGTAGGAGGGCGGGCTTCGGCCATACTTGCTCGAGCTCGGGGTCGATCTTTGCAAGATCCATCCATTTCGAGGAGTCCATCTTTGAGATAGTTTGCTATTTAGTTAAGCAAAATATGAGGTTGTAGGAACGCAAATGGTAGCCATGTTAAAATTAACTGGGGATGACGAGAGACGGTTTTATACTTGAGAGGTCGGGAGTTAAGAGAGATCAGGAGTTAAGAGAGAACGGGAGTTAAGAGAGATCGGCAGTTTTCAACCAATCAAACATACTCGTAGATCACCGACGTACAAGGGAGTGCCTTAAAATATTATGTGAGCAGACCTCGGGCCCTAGAGCACACTGGGATTTGCTTCAGGCAAGTGCTGGCCGGAATTCATTGTTACACGGCATTGGAACGGTAGCCGAGTGGAAATGTAGAGTATTATTAATCGCTTCGGTGGCCTATTTCATTTTATACCAGCAACGTAACCCAATCTAGGCAGCTGGTAGGCCATGCGGACGCAGAATCTCAGCAAAAGCAACGCAGGGTGGTAACGTTCGTATATAGGAAGCACGTAGTGCAAAGGCACAGTCCGGTGGAATTCCGTAATGGCTCTAGCGGTGCTCAATATTCGAGTCGCCTTATTAAAGTCGTGAGCGAGAACCAAACGTTACTCAACATAATAGTGTATAGTATAGTAAACAAACATTGCGGGTATCTTTTAAAACTGTGGAAACTCCTAAAAAGAAGGGCACCGGTGAACTGGCTTGTGATGGAAGGATCAGAAACAGCTTTACGCATATGATTCCGCTGACCGTGGCCAGAATAAGAGGGATACGGCATTTGTAGACGAATCGTATTGAATGTATGGCGAGAGAAAAGGACAAAGGTGCTGAACGAAGCACAAGGCAGTCGAAACTTGAAACCATCTGAATGAGCAACCCGGGCCTCTTCAAAGGTTCGTGCCTACAGCCAATGAATTCGGCACAGTGCAAGGAAGACGACTGGGAGTTTCCTCTTCCTGACCGTCAATTGATACGAATCGCGTTCAAGGGTCGAGATCGGCTGGATAAAGCCCCGACTGTTGAGCGTTTCTTGATTAGATAAATTGACAACGATCGATGAGTTCGGAGTATTTGAGGCGCCATCAACCCGCTTCCACATTCCCACGTCGTGTCTTGGGCGAGTTGATATAAATATCCCTACCACCTTGAACTAGGAGTCTTGATGAAGGACTTTTCGCGCTATCAAAAGGACTCGATTGGGGGTAACTATCATCCGGGGCACAAAGTGTTGTGCTGTTGCTGACCGTGGACTGGATATCTTTGGAATCATTCATTGGAAGAGCAATGTTGAGCGGATCGGTGCAGAAGATAGCAAGAAGCTTGTCTACTACATCACGAAGTCGATCTGGTTGGGAATGAAGTGGTAGAATGGCGATGTGGTTTCTCTGAATTGAACATTAGTACAGGTGGGGGACATCGAGAAAAGACAGGAACCGTTTACCAGAGCCAGCACCGCCCCCTTGAAGGTCTGGTGATAGATCATTTTGTACTCCTCATCTTTTGCCATGTCATCCGCTATCTGCTCTTCACCAGCTTCATTGCTATCAGCGGATGGCGCAACAGAGCCGCGAGTAGATTTGTTCGGTCTCTTCCGTTGTTGTAGTCCGTACATTCGCATTCCTGCCATCACCACACGGGATAGCGCTTCTTTATTCCGAGATTCAGTCGTGAGTTCCTCCGTGGCAGTGGCGATACTCGTAACGCGAGACAGAGAGGATCGCTTGCCCAGGCCTTCGAGTAACCCTTTCCTGCTGAGCGGTCTAATATCGGAGGATATGCTTGGAGAACGGGACAATGGCCGCCCTACAGGCTGGAATTGGGATATATGTGTGGCAGTCTTCGAATCGAGAACTTCTGGAGCTTGGCTGGCTCCATTATCGACAGAGAGAGACTTTGGATGCGACGACCCAGGCCGTGATCCATGGATTTTTGACGCGGCTGCAGCTATGCCCTCACCTCCTTTCCTCCTAGTTTTCCTCCGCTGCTCCGCAGCTTCGTCAAATATATCATCGACGTGCTTTCTCTTCCCTGGCCCTGGTGAATTAGTACGAGGAAAGGGCGGTGGAAGGAATTGTGCGTCGACTTCATCGAGAACTAGCGAGGCATCTTCATTTGTGGCTGGAGGAGAGATAATGGGTGCTGTAGTAGCAAAAGGCTTGAATAAGAGATCAGAGGATAGTGGAAGCGCATGGACTCGCAGTTCGAGAAGGTCTTCTGTGGAAATGTACGAATCCGGCGACGACGTTGGTGGTGTAGGTAATCCCGCCTGCGATGGGGCCCCAATAGTACCGTAGAACAGAATCTCCGTAACCCTCGGGAGCGATGCTGTAGTCTCCGAATTGTCTATTTGTACGATGATGCCAACAGGCGATTGTGTCCTCTTGCTCGTCCACCATTCGTGCGCGTTCTGGTCGGTGGACGAGTCGACCTTGGAAGCGCCTTCACCAAGCAAAATAGAGCGGAACCATCCTTCTGTATCCGCCGATGTTGTCCATACATCAAGGCTGGGGCCTGCGGCGAGATATAGAGGGATCCGGACCGTATCTACGAGTGAAAGGAAGCGCAGGGTGGAAGGAAGCGTGAGTGCGGTGGTGGGTTGGCCAGCGGCGAGGGTAATGTCTACATGATGTCAGCAGGTATGATATATATGATATATATTGAGACGCTAAATTACCCCTGAGAAGTGTGCCATCCGGGAGGACGAGTTTTCCTACCCAAAGATCCATTGCGTGAGCGTTCGTGATAAGGAAAATGCCTTTGGTTTCAACCTTGAAACGCGACTTCGGGGAATTGAACCTTGGCAGTCGACGCGAGGTCACGTGAATCGCACAATCACAACATTTTATTGGAAGGCAGCAGATTAACATGCTGAATAATTTAATAGATTCTTAAGCCGTATGAAGCAAAAAGCGCAAGTCACATTGGCAAATCGTCGCAGCTGAGTGGACCAATCAGTCTCTTCCTATTTTGTTATGAGCGCAGTCAGCGCATTCTAATCATCCGCTAATCTTTTCCCGAATAATCTCCCGCCATTTAACTACGTCAAGTCATATAATCAAAGCGCCGCTCGCAATCGCCATCGCTAATATCGACAACCTGGCCATATATTTGAATAGCTCTGGGAGTACTGTCCCCAAAACCACATGACCAAAGCTACCATGACACCTCTAATATCCCTTACTAGCCCTTTGTTGGGTATTTCGGAAAGACGCTTGGAAGGGAGGCATTGTATCCAGGGAACATAGATGAGAAGAACCTAGTATCCATTGCCGACAGTGGTGGGCAGTTGAGGCCGTCGAACAGCGGTGGAAGTCTTCGGATCAGATTCATTACGTTGCCGTTGTAGTTGGCATAGTAATGAGAAACCCACTCCGGACTTAGCAAAAGGCCTCCCAGCAAGCCCAGACAGGATAGATTATCTCCCTCACGCATGTTCTGAAGAGTGTATATGCCGTTTGTCAGGTCACTGATGCTGACAGATTGGTGGGTGTTGACCCCGGCGACGTTGCCTCCAATAGCATACTTGTCAAGAAGTTCAGGATGCTGATCAATGGCGGCGAGAATGTCGTCATTGGATTTCGCCATGGTATAGTTATCATTGATCGGACGGCGGTACCAGATATCTGGGATACGTTCCCAGCCCCTGTTCTACAGACGATTCATGTTAGCCCTGCTCTAGCACAATGAACATCCACACATAGCCTTCGCCTACATAGGTCATAGATCCACCAACACTACGAGTGACGCCAAAGAAGGACGTCAGAGTATCGCGATCCAGTCTGCCTTCGGGATGCTCCGCGCTTCTATTGGCAAAGAGTTGGAAGATGACGTTGTGCGTGATTCCGTTGACAAGAAGGCCACCGAAAGGCGATACAAAGTAGTAGGCATTGCTCCGAATGCTATCCTGGACTCGCTGCGCTCGATGATCATTCAAAATTGCAAGGCTGTAGTTGACTTTTTCCTCGGGGACTCCGGCTTGTCGATTGTACAGCTGCATAAAGAGGGGGAAGGACATGTTCGAGGCATCACCACCAGCGGTTTCATACTTATCAAGGCGCGTAGGAGAAACGTCGGACTCGAAATTGTCATGAGTGAAATCAAGGCCACCAGGCTTTGCCAGCATAGTCAGCGTTGTGTTCAATGGAGCGGCGTCTGCGCTAGGAGGTTGACCAATGGACATGTGGATGAGATCGCCGGAAGCAGACATAGCGGTGCCAAAGATCGATACCAGAGCAGCCATGTCGTAACCCATGCCGAACACTGTTTGTGTCAGTCGAAGACAGCAGATGAGTTAGTCCATACGGACCGTCCATAGATGCGTTGAGCATTTGGTCTATGGTGGCCACACCGTTGCGAGGGATGAAGTTGCTGTTCATCTTAGCTATATTTCTCGAGGAATCATATGGATACTCACTGATTGGCCATAGCATTCAGGCCTGGACAGGGTCCGCGATAGTCATCAGGGCCTGGTGGCATGAAAACATGGTCTCCAGTGACATTGACACGCTGAGTAGTGGGGTCAAAGAGGACTGCTGTGGCCTTACTCAAAAAAAGCTGGTTAAGAATTGCAATGGCGGTAGAGAAGTTGAGGGGTTTCATCGTGGGGATCAAATCGCAGATTTGACGAGCAACGGCTTTTCCCTAGATGGCTGGTGCAATGTTGAAATCGTTGGAAGAGCCGAAGGGATGGCGAGAGGTTGATGGAGGAATTGAACAAGGGAAAAGGGGAGAAGAGGAGGATAAAGTATAGAGGTTAAAATTTTCTACTTAGCTACCGCGACTAGGTATCGGGACTGCCAAGCACGTTTCCTCACCCCCAGTTCCGCCGGTGAATTTGCCAATTGGCACGCTTAGACACGTGAGCGTTGAGACTCGGCCATTCACAGCTCATGAGCTTAGAATGTAACGTGAATTGGAAAGATCCCAAGTGACTCTGGGAAAGAGCGTTCAATCCTCCCACAACGCTGGTATGAAAGGCGGGGTAACGCCGGAAACTTTGGAAAACAGGAACGCACACCTAGAAGATACTTAAGGAGGAATCCCTTCAATTGTTCTTGATGCCATCGAAATGGAACCTGGGTTGTCTCTGACATCTGACCGTTATTCGATGCCTGCCTCCAGCCCATGCCGCCCTATCATCAAAGAAAAGATAGAAAAACACCCAGCAGTAAGCAATTAAAAAAAACCAAAAAAAAAAGAAATTATTGGATAGGTAGAATAGGAGTTCAAAAGCATCATCACCGAGCCCAGGTTTAGACCAGTACCTGGTGAATCCCATTATATTTCTGAATGGTCCAGGCGAACAACTAGTTATCCGGGCTCCTAACGGAAAATCGCACCTTGCCATTTCTTCTCCTGGACATATACTCCGAGCTCGGATACCCAAGTTTAGCAAGCTTCTAGTTTACTTGCGTGATGATGGCCTTCATCACTATTTTCTGGTGATAGTGGTGTAGAGAGCGAGACAAGGACGTCAAGGTTCGATAAAACAACGCTAGTCTAAGTTGACTAAGCCACTGCTCCATGCTAACCGCCACAACGCCTCGCCACATTTGCCCATTTCCTCTACCATCTCTATTCAACTTCAGAAAGAAGACCCTGACAAGGGTTTGGCCGGTGCGGGTCGTCCATTCTCCCTGCTTGTGGTGGCAGCATCTGATTGCCGTTATTATTAATGGCAAAGGCTAATCTTTTATGCCTGAGCTGTCTAACCACCCTGCACCTACAGTATCATCAGCCACAGAGTAAAGCCACATGTTAATCGATATCGCCTTGCATGAACCAACACCTGTCAAGCCGATCAACAAGCTGAACTAGCCTTGCTTCCTTTCTCAGTGTTCGCATGCCACAATTACGGTATGGAAGTCCTCGCGGCTATCGGCCTCGCCGGAAATATTATCCAATTTATCGACTTCGGTGGGAAACTCATCTCCAAAACGGCTGAGATTCAAAAGTCTGGCGCCGGCGCACTGGCAGATAACATAAACATCGAAACCGCCACGAATGATCTTGCCCTACTGAGCACGAAGCTCCACGATTCTGCCAAATCTACCGGCGATACTGCTCTCCAAGAGCTCTGCCAGTCGTGCAACACCGTCGCGACGGAGCTGCTGACAGTGCTGGGTACAATTAAGGTGCATGGGAAACAACATAAGTGGAAAAGTTTCAGGAAGGCCTTGCAAAGCGTCTGGAGTAAGGATGAGATTGCGCTGTTGGAACAACGGCTAGCCCGGTTCAGGGATGAGCTAAACTTGCGTATTGCCGTGGATTTAAGGTCCGTCGTGGAAATGGCAGTTACTGGTAGCGCTAACAATGTGGGCGACAGGGAGCAAGTTATCCAAATTTACAAAGAACAATCTAGCCGTCTAAACGACCTTGATTTGAATACAAAGAACCTGGTCAATGCTATTATCAACCAAAAGGACGTTTTCGAAAACGCGTACACGATACTACAAAGGCAGCACTTGGAGAAATTGGTGGTTGCTGCCGCAGCTCCCTTCAATTCTTATGATCGACGCAAGGACTCTGATTGCATTCAAAATACCCGAGTTGACCTCCTTCAGGAGATAAGAGAATGGGCTGACGGAAACGACACCAGACCCATCTTTTGGCTAAGAGGGTTAGCTGGCACCGGAAAGTCCACCATTGCCCGAACGATCGCCCACCACTACCATAATAGACGGCGCCTCGCGGCAAGTTTCTTCTTTTCTAGAGATATCGGCGGTGATGTCCGAGATGCTCGAAAATTCTTTACAACTATTGCTGCGCAGCTCGCACACACCTCGGATCTTCTAGGAGATTATATTTGTAATGCCATAGACCAGAACAGCGATGTCGTAAACCAAGTACCCCGAGAACAGTGGCGTCAACTCATTTTGGAGCCGCTACTGAAGCTACAGTGCAGTGCTCCCCGGCCATCCTTGGTCCTTGTTGTCGATGCACTAGACGAGTGCGAGAATGAGGGTGATATCCGAACAATCGTGAACCTGCTCTCTAGCGCCAGATTGCTAAGTACAGTCCGATTACGGATCTTAATAACCAGTAGACCTGAGATTCCTATCCGGCAAGGCTTTGACGAGATTCCTGACATCGGACACCATGACTTCGTGCTTCATGACATTTCTCGTTCAATCGTGGATCATGATATTCGAATCTTTATAGAATATCATTTCGCAGCTATTAGACAGCAGCGCGGGTTTGATCCCAAATGGCCAGGCGGAGAAACCGTTGGAGCACTCGTCGAGCATGCCTCGGGGTTGTTTATCTGGGCCGCGACGGCTTGCCGATTCATTAAAAATGGCGGTCGTTTCACGGAGAAACGGCTGTCTGCTATACTTAGTGGCGACATCTCAACAACTGCGCCAGAAAAAGGCCTTGATGCGATCTACCTTAAAGTGTTACAAAGCTCTATTCATGTGGACTTTGACGAACACGAAACGAGTGAACACTGTAACTCCCTAAGGGAAGTGTTAGGTGCTATTGTAACTCTTTTCGCCTCACTCTCGATCGGCTCCTTAGCTAGGTTAGTTAATATTACCGTAAATGACATGGACGAAAGCCTTGGGGACCTCCATGCGATTCTGGATATTCGTAAAGATAGACACCTCCCAATTCGTCTACACCACCCGTCATTCCGTGACTTCCTGCTCAACAGAAAAAGATGCGATGACCTGCGCTTTTGGGTTGAAGAGAGCGTCGCACACGAGCTGCTGGCCAATAACTGCATAGATCTCTTGTCCGCGGAGCTTAGGAGGGATATCTGCGATCTTCACGATCCAGGTACCATTGCAGGAGACGTCTCACACCAAAAGATAGAAAAATTTCTTTCGACAGCTCTTCAGTACGCCTGCCAGTACTGGGTCCAGCATCTCAAGAGGGGCAATGCTCGGCTTAAGGACAACGGCAAAACGCACAATTTTTTGCGGCAGCACTTGCTACACTGGTTTGAGGCCCTTAGTCTCCTTGGCAAAATTTCTGAAGCAGTTCTTGCGATCCAGGTATTAGAGGATATGATAGATGTGAGTTATGTCAGGCCAAGACTTCAGACATTATTCTAATTACGTTGCAAAGGCCAACAAAAGCCCCAATTTTTACGCCATTATCCATGACTCAAAACGGTTCATCCTTTACAACCGATCAATTATTGAGGAAGCACCTCTTCAAACGTATTACTGTGCTCTAGCATTTGCACCGCAGAAGAGTGAAGTTCGTAAGCAGTTTAAGGAGGAGATGGTTAATTGGATGAAGACATCTCCGCCAATAGCAGAGTGGAGCGCACTAGTACAGACGCTCGAGGGGCATACCAAGTCGGTCAGGGCGGTCGTCTTCTCGCCAGGCGGCAAGCTGGTCGCATCGGCCTCGAGTGACGGCACGGTACGGTTGTGGGATGCAGCGACTGGCGCGGCGACACAGAC